>JAOTAX010000008.1:24794362-24810183 GCA_025629825.1 Erythroxylum guanchezii | reverse complement strand
TAATAATAATAATAATAATAATAATAATAATAATAATAATAATAATAATAATAATAATAATATTTTGGTCTTTTTGTAGCTTATTTCTTTATTATTCCAAGTTTAAATTTTCAAACCAAATATTTACATAGAAATTCTTTACCTATTCTATTTCTTGAACCAAACAAAGTAATACTCATTTTTTTCTTCTATTTCTCATCTTTTATATTCCTAATAATAACTATTATATTCGTTATCTATTTCATTCCTTGAGCCAAACAGGCTATAGGTCTTAACCAACAGTTAGATGGAATCATTCCTTAACCAATGTTTTAAAAATCGGATCGGACATTGAACCAGTAGAAGGAAAGGTTTAAGGTTTAGAGGTTCAACTGGTAGTAAATCGCAATAAAATCGGTATATAATAAATAAGAAGTAAAACTTATAAGAATAAATAAAAATAATATATTTTATTGAAATAAAAATACACCAAATAAAAATAAGTAAACCTTTTGTCTTTTGTAAAGAAAAAGATTTTGGTTTCGTAATTGAGCGGTGTGGTTTAAAAAAAATCTTAGGTACTGAAATTTATTATTTGATGTAACTAATTTTTAGTGAAAAATTAATTATTAACTTATTGAATATCTTTAGCTAGTATTAAGTGGTAATTAAATTTTACAATTGATGTTGACTCCGTGGAATAAAATAAAATACAAATGCACAAGAATGCTAGAGCCAGAGGTGAAGTGAGTTTAATTTTTTTCAACAAATTATTGTTTTAGTAACAGAAAACAAATTATTTATTATAGAATAAAAATTATATAATAATGAGGGTAGAATTATTTAGTTGAGTATTTATATATTTTTCATTGATTACCAAGCTTTTCTAAATATAAAAAAGAAAAAATGGAGCGAATATATTATTATTTCTTAATTAGATCAATTCATTATAATTTCTATTTTATTTTTACAAAATATTATAACTTTAATTCTTTTTAGTTGTAATAAAAAAACTTTTTTTTTCTAATTTTTGATTGGAAGTGATATAATTGCTTTTCTTTTAATTTAATATAAATTTTTAGAATAAATAATAAGTTATATGTATTTATTTAATCAAATTATTTTACCAATTTTATATAAAAATAATTAAATTAGATATCTTGTCTTACGTAGGACAATAATTTTTTAGTATAATCATCTCTTATAGATATATATATATATATATACAAGGTTTTAAAAATCAGAATGAACTGTTTTGATCCGACTGAAAAAATTTGAACCAGTCAGATTTTATAGATGTTATTAGGTAAAATTGAACCCTGGTTAAAACTTTTTCCAATTAGACCAAACAGTTCGATCTAATTTTTAAAACCATGTCCTTAACCAAAAATCATATGCGCTGCATAAATTTTCACAATCAGAGGCAGTGCCATGATCGAATACCAAAAAATCAAGCGGCAAGCGACAGGCTATGTGGGAGAAGCAACACGAAATGCCTAACAAAGATTGAAATGAAACATATAGAAGTCATTCAATTCTAATATTTCCAATTAATTAAATGTCATTTTCAAAATAATACTCAACTCATTACGAAATTAATAAATTTACACTAATATTTTCTAATGATTATACAAAATATAAATTATTTATTCAACCATTTACTAAAATAAATTTTGATTTATTGATAACAAATTAAACAAAAGTTCATGATTCTAAATGCATCTAAAAATAATAACATTATATAAATACTAATTAATATAAAGTAAATATTATAACATTTAAGGCTTAGATTTTATATGCGAATCAAATTTATAAATAAATTCTTAAAACTCGAAACCCTTCAATTTTCATGCAACCATTTATTCAGTAGAACCACAATCTAAGAACGGATCAAAGGAGGCCAACTGAGAAGCCTAGAATGTTGACTAATAAATGCCATTTGAAATACAAATACGTGAAAATCACATTCAAATACAAGCAAGCTAGGAGGTCCATGTCCATCGAGAAGAATATTCAATTTTGTATAAGAGAACAAAATATGGGCGACTACAAAATGTTAAAACCCCGGTAGGGACTACGGAGCCAGTCAGCTATAGTAAAACAAAATCTAAATATATAAATATGAAATTTACCTATACACGTGGCAGACTTGCCACTGTCCACAAAAGCTACAAATCCCATTTTCTATAATAAGCAGCAACCTGTTCTGTGCACCAATTGTAGGTTCATCCACCCGGGGGGAAAATTTTGCCCCTAAGTCCTATCCACCAAACGAATTCCAAAAGACCAACAACTACTTACCACAACACTGATGCAAAATGCAGTTTTCTCTTTCTGTTGATGCCCATTTCAATTTCCTTCAACCACCCAAAAACAGTGAATTCGCCTTCAAGCATAAACGGGAATTACAGACACATTCAACTTCACCAGTGTTGAAGAAAACAACCTCCTATAATCCTCAGATCAGTAGGACCCCATTGGTGGCATGCCATAAGCTGGCATTGGAGGCACCGGGCCAAGACCTCCCATTGGTGGTGGCTGTGGCACAAAGCCAGCACTCATTCCCGGCATCGGTGGTGCAGGCAAAGCAAGAGGCAATAGTTGCGCATACATATTCTGCAAATGCACGAGAGAATATATGTCAATGTGCAACTTTTGATTTATTTTAGCTTAATACAGAGTTGCAGCCCAACAACGACACATCGTACGATAAAGTTGAAACAGTGATTGACGGAACTTCACCTGCAAATGATACGTGCTGCTATAGTCTTCATTTTATAACTAGTGATTAAGATACTTCAATTGACTAATATTTTCAAAGTCACGGTAAAACAAATTCTTTCACGAATAGAAGTGGATATTTTCAAAGGTTGTCATGAAGATACACATTAGTTTTGCAGAACCCAATGGCAAAAGGCTGATAAGAATCTTTACTTAAAAGGGGAAAAAAGGGACCCATATGAGTGAACTCATCCTTAAGGCAAAAGTGTATATCTAAAACAAGCAATGTCTCTAGGCAAATAAATAACAGCAGGAATAATTTGAAAGATTCACCGACACGGTCTAAAGACAGCAAATACATTATATGCTCTCCCCAAAGGAAGAATTTTTTGCTCTTCAATTTAATGGTACAGACAAAACATTAGGCTTTCCAGCATGCAGAAAATGCATCCCTTTTTTTAAGTTAAACCAAATCAATGATTAAGATAGGCCAGTGGAAAAAAGTTTTCAAATAGGTAGACAAAATTGAACCAATAAGCATACCTGCTGAGCAACCATGTCCTTCTCCTCCTTCTCCTTAGCTTTCACCTCATTTTGAGTTTCAATTTTGTCCTTTATGAGCTCATCTACTTTGCCAGTGTACTCTCGAATAAACTTCAAAACAGTAAAAGAGCAATGGTGATATCAAGTTCATTAAGCATTACACAAATTTAAAAAGATGACCAAGAGTAAACAATGCAAAATGAGAAGATTACCTGCAAGAGGTATGGGAAAGCAAAATCTATCATATTGTTTATCCATGCAAGCTCAAGGACAACATCTGGCCGGATTAGATCATAACACACAAACAAGCATGCAGCAAAGCACTCTTTCTTTCCCTGCATATGGAAAACGCAAAATGTAATACAATCCTAACAAGTCATTCACATATTGCAAGTGAATAAGACAAAGGGTATCCAGTAAAGAATGCAAGCTGCGAAAATTTTTGAAATGTCAATAATGTTATAGCAGGGATGCAATTTAGGAATTGATGAAAGAAATATTTAACAAAATCAGGACTCAATGAGAAAAGAACTTTTTCTGAGCATTTCAACATAGAAATTTATGTCAGGATAGAAAATATGTGCCCTTCTCCCTGTAGCCACATATGTCTATCCGGATGCACCACAAGGTGCTTTATGGGTGATAGAAGGCCTGGCTGTATGACAGATAGATAAGCAAAACAAACCTGCTCAATAAAATAAACAAGCAACTCCTCTGAAAGTTCACGGTCACCAGACTGTGAGCAAGTCTCCATGCAATCCTTGTAAAGATTGTCTTTCTTTGACAATGCGATTGACTGCTTCCACCTTCCTGCTTTCTTGTATATGTAAGCAGCAACACGCCTCATCTCAAGAAGTTCGTGCTTCTCAATCTGCACATGCATGGAGACAATAGCTCTCATAAGTATAACACCACCATTTGGATTTTGAAAACATGATAGGATTCTATAATTGACCTTCTGTGCAAGGCCTATCTGATCAAAGTTGTCGTGCAATTCAATAGATTCACGAAGTCTGTCATAATCCTCTTCCTCTATATAAATTTCATTCAAAGCTTCATTTACAGCAGAGACATTGTTGCTTTGAACTGCAATCATATATGGCTTGACCAGACGGATGTGACCAGCCTGAAATTCAGAATAGAAAAAATTAAATGAAATAACAAAACAAGATTCTTTAAAAACACGAAGTTCAGCAAAGCTTGATAAAATGCTTTGATCAGTGCCATCCTTAAATAAAAGTTATAAAAATTTGTAATTCAAAACCCAGTTTTGGCACACAAAAAAAACCCACTACAATACGGGAAAGTGTGAAATTCTGAACACTGCCAACTACTAGTCAAAAACAAAGCTGAAGCATAAGCAAGCAAAATTTTGCATATGGCAGTCTATACCTTTCGCATTATGTCCACCACACGAGTATGATCAACACGGAGAGCAAGCACATTGAGAAGATCATTGATCAGATCAGGATGTTCTTGCAAGTAAAAGTGTACAGCCTTGTAGTAGAGTTCGACATTTGCAACCTTCACAATTATATCTTTAAATTGCATGTGGTCCCATGCTTCAGGAGAATGGTTCATTACAGTGGTTGCAGCATTGTCAAACTCATCGTACTGAATATACAAATAAGTTAGCTCCTTCCAATGCTGCTGCTCATCACAAGCTCTTATAAGCTTGGGAATATTCAGACGAGTGGAGAAAAGTTTTATATGCTCCATAAGTTTTTCAGGGCGGTATCTAGCATACAAAACTCCCAACTCAGTAAAGATGCCCATATGAGCGCGTTCTAATCCAAGTCCACTCTCCATTAAAGATATTATCTCGTTAAAGTATCCCCTGTTCTGGTAATACTCACTGACCTCTTCCATGTCATCAACCTACCAATATGATAGAAGATTGCATCAGCAGTAAAATAAAAGACAATCTACCAGTAAAGTTAATCAACAGTTCTAGAATTTTATATCCGCTGTTATATAAATGAGAAGCACTTATAAGTAAATCACTGGCGATAGGGCCTATTACATGTGCATAAAAATTTAAGAATCATTTCACTACACTCCAAAGCTAGTAAAATTGATCACAAACAAGAGTTCACTTACCTGTACAATAATGTTGAGCCCACATATCTGGGCTAAGCGGAACTCCTCAGCATCCACACAAGCAAAGCAGACTTCCTTCCAGGTTTTTGCGCTGTTTGCTTTCCTTGCTGCATCAACAGCACCCTGGAACTGCTTAAGTTTAACAAGCGTAACAGCTAGCTTAGCCCAATTAGAAATGAATGCAAATATGATCTTTGCTGCTTCATAAAGGGCTTCATCATATAAGCGATCTCCAACGTTTTGTAGATTAGCAACATTAGGCATGAGAATAAATTCTTCAATGTCACCCAAGCGCTCAATTTTGGCATAAGCATAGATGAGTTCACCATCAACCTTGGGCTCCTTTGTCTTCTGCCTCACCATTAGGAGATATCTCACAAGGTCATGGTAAACATTTGCATCCTCAGCAGCCTTTATAACTTCCAAAAACTCAGTTGCATCATCTGCACGGATGAATGACTCTATTGCATCACTCACTAGACCCTCGCGCAGTTGGGCCTTACCCACTTGACTCCATACAGCTTCTTCTTCAACACGGAAAGCAAACTCCACTGCTCGTTCAATGCTACGGATGTTATCCAACAAGACGTTCACAGCTTGAACATTTAAATTAAACTTCTTGAAAATGGCAAATGCTTCTTCATACAATGAAGACTCAACAGCCACCTCCCCAATAGCAGGTCCATCAAAATTGTCAAGCCTATTAATGTAATCCATAACTCTTGATTGATCAGCCTTAATTGCTGTCAGGATCAACAAGTTCTGCAGGTTGAAGTTTCCACTAAAAGCAGAATTTTGAAGAACTATCTTCTCAAGAAGCTCAATCAGCTCATGTGGAAGATCAGCAGTCATGAATGCTTTAACAGCAGCAGAAACTTGCTCAGGACTCTTGCTTTCAGGCAAAGCAGTAGACACGACTTGATCAATTAGCTGCCTTCTGTACTCATTTTCTGGGCTAAGCACTTTCTCCCAAAGGTCAGAATCCATCCTTTCCACCACATACCTGATATTACAGCCATAAGCAATCAGCTAAGGGAAAAAATTGCAGTGGATATATCATATAAACCTAATCCTCAACAATGAAGTACAAACCTGGCCTGCAGTTTGAAGAGGGAGTTCTTATTTGTAACGTTTATAAGTTCGTCATCACACTGTCCTCTACGATATGCAACAACTGCAAGTGTCGGGTCTCGTTTCTCACAATACTTACCAACAACACGTGAATCATAATAGGGATTTGTGGTAAGGAAATGCTCTGGGTTGTTGCCACTGTCAATGATAATTTTACCCAGAGCATTGTGAACATGCACATCTTGGCTTCCCTCACTTACTAGATGCTCCAAGAACTGGGTAAGCAAACGAAGACGATTTCTGCCAACAGAAAACAGAAGTGAGATGCAGAAATATAAAAGATATGTGGTGATTCAGAGCAGATAACAGACCTTTTCTCACACTCCTCTACCAGAGGCTCCACTGGCAGAAGGGAACGAACTGAAAGAATTAGACCTTTAATGAAATCTTCAGGGCATTCATCATCAAGCAGCTGTCCAACAACTAAAGGAGCATTTCCTGGATTGACCTATAAAAAAAATAAGCAACAATTATATCTTTTCCTGAAAGATCCTTTGGCTTTATATGATGGAATCAAAATCTTTAATCTTACCTTTTGTACATAACCCTCAATGTAGCGAAGCATATTGTTTCTGTAGAGGTAATGAGTCAGATCAGGAACAAAACCAAACCGATCACAGACATTGATCAATGGACGAGCATCTGGGAGCTTGGCTTCCATTAAGAAGTTCTTTGTTTTTTCAGCATCATAAAAGTTTGATTCACGTGTCACCCGTTCTACCTCCTTAATCTGCCCAGTTTTGGCAGCTGCTTCAATGTACTTGAAGTGGATTTCAGGATCCTCACTATCCCAAAAGCACAAGAAAAAGAATAAGAAACCAAATTGAGGCAAAATATTTGGATGAAACTGAATCCATTACATTTTATGATAGAACATGACCAAAGTGGGAAAAGCATTGTTGCCTTGGAAACTTCACTGGGTCAACTGGGTAATTAAAAATCCAACAAAGTGGGTTGGACTGATAGAGATGGATGTTTTTGCACGTAAAGATGAGTAAAACCAACAAGTGGTTCAAGTAGCATAAATAACCCCTATTTTTGTTGATTAGGGCAAACTATTTGGAAGAAACTGAAGCAATTACATTTTATTATAGAACATGACCAAAGTGAGAAAGGCATTGCTGCCTTGGAAACTTCACTGTGTCACAACTAGGTAATTAACTATCCAACAAAGTGGGTTAGACTGATAGAGATGGATGTATTAGCAAGCAGATAGGAAAAAAACCGAGTGGTTCAAGTAGCATAAATAACCCCTATTTTTGTTCAGTTGATTAGATGATTTCAAGCACTGTTGCAACCCATTATGAGTCAGAGATACAGAATATTACTTTTCAAAACAGAAGACTAGTATGTAAAAGAAGACCCAATACATTCTTTTGCATCTCTTAGCCATAATACTGTTAGTGTAAATAACCCTATTTTCGCTGATTAGATTAGATGATTTCAAGGACTGTTGCAACCCATTATGAGTCATAGAGATTAGGAATATCAACAGGGATTGAAGAAGTTGTCAGTATACTTTCTACTATCATATAGAGACTGCATCCTAGCTTACCTATACATTCTTTTGAACCTCTTTAACAGTAATACCAAAATTTATATTGAGTAATGTATGAAGTAGCAAATTGCTTTTAGCGTCTTAATGAATCTTTTCCCCCTCTGATTGAAAGAAGCAACAACAATCATAATGACGTGAACGAACCTGGAGCTCAAATATGAACCCAAAAAGAAATACAATCCTTCATAGGACTTAAACTGCTCAAAGAGTTTAATGCAGGAATCTACACCCAATTGCTCAGAGTACTCTTTGCAAGCCTGCAAAAAGGTAGGTATTAGCCTTCTCAAGGAACATCTCAAACTAATGACTACAAGTAGCAGTAGTTCACTTACCTGCACAATTATCTGAAGATTGCCCCTCAAATTGACAAGTAGAAGATCCTTCATACACTCCAGAGCCCATTCCCGAGAAAGGGTGCCAAAGAACTCAACAAGAGCCTGAGAAACCAGCAGGTGAAATCCCAGTAAAAAAATAGAATCACAAGAAACTCATAAAAGCATTTAGCTTCCAAACCTGAGGTTCAATGGCATGTGTATTCACAATGACACGCTTAATATCAGGCAACTCACTATAATGCTGCCAAAAAAAACAATTTGTCATGCCAGAGAGTAAGAATAGTACTTAAAATGAATGAGATATTAAATCCTTTTACCTGAAGTGCCCGAATATAAAGTCCAGCTTTTTCACACAGTTGGGCAATGCGTGGGCGGTCATAGTGACTAAACATACCATTAGCTAAAATAGCATCTGCCACATTTGGGAAGGTAACAAGATTGATCTCCAAAACCTGAATATAGATGAGTATGAGTTTACAAAGCTGTCAATTACAACTGTGGCTGTAAAAGAAATAGAAAAAAAAAATAGTGACCTTTGTCTGAAGAAATCCATGTTCTGGTAGATTTGGTTTCAGAACATCCAAAAGAAATGCTGTTGCTTCCCGAATCAAGTTCCTCTGTGGGGAAAATAAATGACATTAATAAGAGAAATAAGTAAAGACTTAGTTGTTTTCTCTTCTTGTGATCAGAAAAACAAAAAACTAAAACAGAGAAGGCAAGCCTTCCACATCATCGGAAAAATTTGAAGTTAGAAATTTGTTAAGATATTTTCCAAAGCTACGCACAAGAATGTTGGAAAAAGAAACTTAGATCATTGAACCTGAAGAAATAGGTCAGTTATTGTGTTGTAGTCAACTGGGCAGCCTCCCTCCATTTGAGACATCATTAAGGCAAAATTAACAGCACCCTGCAATGCAGAAAATTCAAACACAGATATTCACAAAATTTGATTTATATAGAATCAGAAATAATAATTAAAGGCAATTGACATAATAATTAAAGATGACCATGATTAGTTTGGTCATCTTTAGAATAATAATGCCAAAATAAGTCACCAAACCTGGGGATCTGTCCGCAATATCGTTTGGAGGAGGAATAAATAGTCAGGTGTATATCCAACCTGGAATCAAGTGGAAGATTGTGGTACGATTAAAACGGGGCAATAAGCTATAATATAAGTCTTACAGTATGTAATCGCAGATTCTGAAAGAGTAAGAAGTTTACCTGTTTCGAGTATATAAGAATTTTGTCAAATTCTCTCCTTTCAGCAAATGCAGCCACAACTTTGGGAGTTGCCCTAGCCTTAATATATATCTTGAGTGCAAGGTCATTATCTACTGTCTGCATAGGAGACATGATTCCAAAATCAGAAAGACAAAAGAAGTAAAACTAAGGGTAGTAATTTGATAGCAATTATACATTAAACAAGAACACCCAAATAAACCAGCCTACAAGGTATGCATGTATATACCAAGATAATATATGTGTGAGAAATGGAACAAGGAGGAAATAAAAGCTATCTCAAACAAGGTGCCTAAATCAATTATCAGCATCATTCATGAATCTAACGCTTGTTGACTTGTCATCATTGTAGCCTACTTAAAAGAAATGGCTACATAACAAACTTTATTCAGAATAAGAACTGGAGACCTCAAGAAAGTTCTCGACACGACAAACTGACCTTCACAAGATCTCCAAGCTCTTCACTACACTCAAGCTTGTCTTCAGCCAACCAATTCTCCAAAAGATTTTTTTTATTCTGGTTCACAACAAGGCGTGATAATTCCAAAGACTCAAAAGCATTAAGCTTTCCTTTAGTCAGTAGAGTTCCAAAATACTGCAGTAATGGTGGTGTTTGCCCAGCTTGCACAGGAACACTCTGCCACAGGAATAAAGAGAATGGCTTAGATCATTGTACTTGTCCATATATAGATTCACAAAGAAAGAGAGAAAAGAGGGAGACTGAGAATTATAGAGGGAGCGAAACTATGAGGCCTTTCTTTGCAAAAATAACCTGAAACTTAGCAACTGTGTCAGGAGTTCGGAGAAGTCCTTGTGGAGATTCTGCAGCAAGCTCTGCTGCTTCTTTATACTTTGCCTGAGAAAATAATTCCTGAAAACGCTGGACAACCTGGTAAAGACAACAAACATGAAGATTATCAGTCAACAGAGTGCAGATAATATCGCACCTAATTCAAAAGTTAATTCAAGGATCAACACTACAAATACAGTAAAGATAGGGACATCAAAATTCATTGCAAATCAAGAAAAGAGTTTCTAGCAAATCAAGAAAAGAATTTCATGCAAAGTCAAAGAAGTAAAATGGTCCTTCTCTTTACCAGGTTTTCAGCACCAGGAAGGTTTCCCCTTTTGGCCAGATTAACAGCAAGCTCCAGATTGTTTAACTGAATGTAACCAAAATGATTAGCTCCTCTTGGGATAATGCCAAAACACACAAACAGAGATAGAGAGAGAGCAAGCCAAGAACTCTTAGTAACATACCTGGCCACTAACAAAGGGTACAATTGTAGCTTCATTTATTGTGGCAAGTAAAACTTGGCCCCTTCTATTGATGGCATAGAACCCACCTACGGAGGATGCATCAGTGGTTAAAAATATAGGATCTGGACTGATACGATTTCTGTATACAGCACTAGCAGTCTCCAAGTCATAAACAAATAGTAGTCCTTGCTTCGTTATCACATAGATCAAGCCATACTTTTGGGATATCTGCCAAATAAAAACATGAGGTTATTAGATTATGTTAACCAAATCAGGTGGGATGAATAAATCAATGCAATTTTAAATTCTACCTGCATTGACACAGGAAAATCATCAGCAAAGTCCGGTGGGAAGAATAAGTCTGCTTGTTTCTTAGTAAACGATGGTTTGCCTAACACATTAGCAGTAACAATATTAGAATCACTTAATGAAACAGACAAAAGTACAGGCACATGCTTCTAATATCATGGAGAACAAGGATTTTGCTTTTGATCAAACTAATAAATTTAAATGAAGGAAAAAAACACGTTTTTCATGATAAAGAATTCCCATATGGAAGGAGATACTAGACAGAGGTTAAGTTACCTGGCTGCGCTCCAAGTTCTATAACATGTAACTTCGATGTTATTTGTCCAGCATTGAATGACTTTGTGGCAAAAGAAATAAGAAGTGAAGGATTCTCATTTCCAGGCAACTGAATGAACCATGAAACATATCAATACTTCAGAATGACTCAGTATACAATTATAAGCCAGAAAAGTGTCATCATCAAAAGAGGCCTACTTTGAATGAAGCAAATGCAGCAGCATGTGCCTCAAGCGCCTGACTACGCTGTTGGTCCACAGAAAAAAGTTGCATATTCCCCTTGACCAATTGTGGCCTCTGCTCCAAGAAAAAAGGGTATGTTAGAAAACTCTATCAAAGGATCTGATAAAATGATTAGGCTATACCCAACTTTTACCAATAATCACTAGAGAATGTTTCAACAGCTAAAGAAATGGCATAGAAGCTTCAAAATGAGACAAGGACAGGGAAGAATTGTGTTTGATAAAACAAATGTGGTAGGAGGCAAACAAAAAAAGATAAGGCAAAGAAACATTTGAATTAGATGTCAACATACCCTGAATAGGAAGTATATTTTCACACTGAAGTGACAGATAAGGAAGAGAAAAACTTAACTGTAATCATGAAGGTTACAATTACAAACAAGCATTCCACCTCACATTAGCTAATATTCAGCAGCCTGAATCTTAGTAACTAATTAACTAATAATACAAATACAGAGACAAACTGATGCCACTTTCTCTATAAATGCTGAAGCACCTACTATTTATACCAGATACGAGAAGTAACTTAAACTCACTTGAAACAAGTGAGAGGATAGATGAATACAAAATCCAACAACAAAAAGATGAAAAAATAGATACAGGGTTAGCATACCTCTGGGGAGCCTTGGGCAATTCCGATCAGCACCAACCACTTTTCGGACGGATCACAACGATAATTGATGATTTGATTATTTACCAGATTAGCAGTTCTGTCAAACACTTTAACAGGCTCGGAGTCACCTGTATAAACGAAAAGGCAATAGAATATTAAAATAAAGCCACATAAAAAGGATAACTTATAAATAAAGAAAAATGAGGCATAGACAGATCCATTATAACAAGGTCAAATCCATTAAAATGACATATATAGAAAGAAAGGGATGCATGTTCTTGTCTGAAGGAAAGGTAAGAGATCATTGCCTTCAATTGACCAATGATAAACTGAAGTCTGTGTGACCAGTGCTAGCATCTTTGAGGAAATCCATTTCCAAAACACAACCTTAGGCACGGGAAAAACAATATTGCCCAGAATAGTGAGATTCAACACAGGACTAGAATAATTAACAAATGTACTATCATATCGCTCAATTAGAGGGGAACAAAGTGTCACCTGCTCAGGCATTTGGTGGGACTTCACTTTTGCTTTCATTTCAATATTGAATATTTGCAAGTGATCCTGAGTAGTTCCAGGAAGTTGAGCTTCAAACCCAAAAGTCACACATCATTAGATGGCATATCAAACAAAGTAATAAATTGACACCACAAACTGCAATCCACATCTACTCTATAACACAAACAATAGTTACGCCATCCTACTACAACCAGGAGGGGTGCAGATCAAAGCAAGAACTTAATGACCATGAAAGACCTAAAACTTTTAAAAAGCACCTAGCATTGGATATCAGATAATCGCACATAATCGAATTGAATAAACCTAAAACTACACCAAATCCAACCAGAAATTTAGCAAATTGCATAAAATATGTAATATTATCCATCAACGCCTATAAAGAGAGTCCAAAAACTAGTAGATCAAATTAAAAGACAACCAAGAAGTCATGAGATTTAGCGAAAAAGAAATACGGTACCTTTGAGAGCGAGAATTCTCGAATTGGGATTCATCAAAGCGGAATCGGCAGTGATAGGACGTCTCAAAGGCTGCATGGGCATGTTCATGTCGATAATGACGACGCTGTTCTGAGGCGAGGTTTCTCTGACGCAGATGTACTTATCCGATTCCATAGTAACGTGCGTGAAATTAATGAACTGAGGATTGATTCCGAGGCTCGGCAACTGCAAGAAGGCAAAGAAACAGTTGAGAATGAGTAGAAGAAGACAAACAGAGCCAAAAGTAATTAGATCTGAAGTAGAAACGAGATTTGATACCGTTAAAGCCTCTTTCATGATGACAGGGGCATTAGCGGCCGCCATGGTAGCCTGGATCGGGATTGAGAGAGATCAGAAACCCGATCGACGTAACGGGAGAGAAAGAGTGAAAGCTAAGAGAAGAGAGAAATGCTTAGATGCAGATGCAGAAAGAGAAGGGTCCAAGAAAATTGTAGTCTGGGAGTGCTGTCTGTGCGATATATTGTAATGTGGGCTACGAGTGACACATGACATGACTTGCTGTCATGGCTCCAGAGTTAAGAAATGGGCTTCATTCATGGACTTTCGAACGCCTCGCTTCCTGCAATGTTGAAGCTAGGCATGAGGCATGACTTGGACAATCCGTTAAGACCTCGGGTCCTCACACCTCAGAGTTCTATTTTGATACATATAGTCCGAAGTGTTGCGAAGACATTTTTAAGGAAAGTATGTGAAGCGCTACAGAGACTATTTTAAGGCACCAAAAATACTTCAAGTTACATTATTTTCAACTTCACTATCAATAAATAAAAACCCTCATATTTAAAATATTTTATACAAATTTAAAGAAATAATGTGCTTGTAATTATCAAAGATAATATAAAATGTAAATTTTGTTAACTTTCATGATAATTACAAAAGTAAAGGTAATTATTCCGAATATCATAAATTTTAAGGATTTCATTTAAAATGTCCTAATCTTCATTTTCTAGTAAGAAATATCACCACTTTTGAGAATTCGTATACCTATCTCTCATTTTTTGTCTGTATATTTATTTTACCTTTTGACCTAGTTAGAGTTATTCTTGTACATTATTTTTTGGTATGTATATTTATTTTACCTTTAAAAACAACCTCTCTACTAATTATATATAAGGCTACATATTATTGGACATCCTCAGGTACCGCGTTTCAGCAGGATTTCTACTAGATGTTGTTGTATATTTATTTTATCATTTGTTGTTAATCTTTGACATGTTCTATACGTGTAATTATTATTATTATTATTATTATTATTATTATTATTATTATTAGTAATAATGGTAGTAGTAATAATAGTAGTAGTAGTAGTAGTAGTAGTAGTAGTAGTAGTAGTAGTAGTAGTAGTAGTAGTAGTAGGAGTAGTACTACTAATAGTAGTAGTAGTAGT
This sequence comes from Erythroxylum guanchezii, assembly GCA_025629825.1. Taxonomy (NCBI): domain Eukaryota; kingdom Viridiplantae; phylum Streptophyta; class Magnoliopsida; order Malpighiales; family Erythroxylaceae; genus Erythroxylum; species Erythroxylum guanchezii. Next base: position 24,795,471 of record JAOTAX010000008.1, on the reverse strand, counting down.
AGTAGTAGTAGTATCATCATCATCATCTTTATTATTTATTTGTATTCTTGTATTATTGTCATTAGTAGTAATAGTAGTAGTAGTAGTATCATCATCATCATCTTTATTATTTATTTGTATTCTTGTATATTATTTATTTATTTAGTTTTTTATTTCCTTTTTTTAATCCACATCCGTTTATAATTTATAGTATCTTCATGAAAAATTGCACGTGGGTCTATCAGAAACAACCTTTCTATTAGGTAAAGGTAAGGTTATATACTATCAAACCTTTTCAGATCTCACGTCTCAACAAAACTTTTATTGGATGGAATTGTTGTTGATATTGTTTATTTTAGCATGTTATTTTACAATATAAAATACCCAAAGACCCCTTAATTAATATGAAGGGTATAGTATCTAACAAATTGTCTTCTTTATTCATTTTGTTATTTTTAATCTCCAAAAATCTCTTCCTCTGTATCAAAAATGGCTTTATTAATTCTTACTATCAAATTCAAAATTCTCTCTACCCTTACAACAATCTCTAAACATTATTATTAGCTCATAAGTACTTATAAATCTAGTTTGTCAACTACTGCCATGGTCGACTTTTTTAACTCTTACTAATGTTGGAATTGTCAAAATGTCATTTTAGTCATTCTTTTTTTTCTCCATTTATGAAACTTGCCACTATAATGTTTTATGCCTATTTCAAAACCTAATCAATTTTTAGGAAAGTTGTAAAATGTTATGAGTTTGCAATGAAAAGAGAAAGAAGAAGGAATGAGCAAAGGAAATTAGTACCGTGATTAGCAACAAAAATATAGCAAAATACTCCCCTTTTTAAGTGGGTAAATTCAAAATTTGCAAGAATCATAAATTCAAGGAATTTTGTCCTTTTGAATAGGTAATCTTTAATTTTTTGTTTGTTGAATTTCTTTTTAATCCCTAATTGACTTCAAGGGACATGTATAAAGCAATGTTATGAATACCGTACCGGCCTCGGTACCGGATTGAGCTCTGGAACGGAACTGTACCGGTACCGGTCAGTATCGGGTACCGTTTCGGGATATTTTTTAAATTTATAAAATAGTCCCTAAACTTTTTAAAAATTGCAAAATAGTCCA
>JAOTAX010000008.1:24768363-24779074 GCA_025629825.1 Erythroxylum guanchezii | reverse complement strand
AATAGTCTGATTTGATTGTACTGTCTTGGGTGGCATCCACATATCCTCCCAGGGGGTATTTGGGTGTTACACTTGCCATATTAAATGCTATGACGATGTGCAATAAATTTAAGAACCTTGTAACTATAGCTAACTTTACTAAGTGACTATTAGTCAAACATGCCAAATTTGGAACAGAATGGTGACTACCATTTTGCGGAAACTTGTTTAATGATAAGTGCCACAAAGAGAAGAAAACTGGAGATTTATGGTTAAAATTTTTATTTAGTAATTTGATGTGGATTTTAATGTTTACATTATATCACGTGTCAAATAGATATGCTAACATGACAAGCTACACTAGTGTTGTTAACTATACAATTAAGGATGTATTGCTTTGATGACAAACTAAAAATTTGAGCATTTTATTACTGATTTTATTAGTTCTAGCTAGTATTGTAAAATTAAGTAAAGTTTAATTTTTTATAATTTACCCAATATATAATTATAAAGTTATCTAAGAAGTCTCAATACAAAGTCTTGACCCAAAACAAAATAATGAAATTAAACCCAAAATTAACACAATATCAATTGCTAAACAATAATCCAGTCAACAAAGTCTTCTAATTAAAAGATATAATCAAAATGCAACTCCAAATAATTAAATAGTTATCCTAAGACCTAGGAATCACTAAATAATTAAATGGTTGGAAGATAAATGTAGTTTAAACTTCCCATTAAAAATCCAAGCTCTTGCCATTGCCATTGAACCAAAGGATTAGGATAAAACTAAACACAAAAGTACATGAGAGATGCTACCAATATTGTGCTCCAACTGTCAGACATGAAGGTGGGAACGAGTTTTTTGGATTTTGTGGGAGATGAGGATAAAACACCGAAACCTATCCCTCTTTTATTAGAACACCTCCATCCATTCTCTTTACCATATTAGCCTTTTTTCTCTCAAGTTTTCTGATCACGCAAGCCTGCTAGTTTAAAACCACTAAAACCACAAGCAGAAATGTACCTCACAGCATCAGAAAATGCACCACACCGAACACACATAGCCAACACTCACGTCCCTCCTGTTCAGCTCACCATGCAAAACCCACACAGAAAACGCAGAACCATGCAGACACACCTCCAGCCCTTCACGTCCCAGCCAAGACCCACTCTTGTCTTCACCGTAGCTGAAGTGACTAATTAATGTTGCATTTTCTGTCCCTCTTCATGCACTCACCACTGGTCTCCACAACACCACGCACACACCGCCAGCACGCAACCAACCATGCACAGCTGCCTCTAACGCCTGGTTTGCTCACCTTGCACTAAACCACTTGCCTTACGTTGTAGCTGATTTGACGATTTATGTTGCTCTTCTTCCAAGACCCACACAGTCTACGCCTCTGTCGCCATCGCCAGCTCCTCTCTTCTTTTTGTGTCACTAATTTTTATTTGTTGGTTCTTTCACTATTCACACAAAACCCTTGCAAAACACGCACGCCTCCTGTTCTTTTCCCAGACGCTGTCGTTTCTCTCCTATTTCTAGACCACGCTACCTCTCTCTTTTGCTGTCTCAACGTCGTCGTTTCCTACCTGTCTTGCTGGCGTTTTGGACTATTGTTTTATTATGTGTGTTTCTTTTTTAACTTTGTGGATTATTGTTCTTAATCTTTTTTAGCTCTAATTTTTTTCAAGTATCCTACAATGAAAATTGCAAATAAAGTAGCATCAATTGTCCAAAAATCAATTTATCATAGTTAAACCAAGATATGACAATTTGTGCCTCTATAAACACAAATTAAATGTAAGGCACAATAATTCAAATAATATTCAAATACAACCATAAAGACCAATTTTAGTGACAAAAACTCATTCAATTGACATGAAAATATATATGAACAAGTGAGTATGTCAGTGTCTCTTTCCCTATTTTCTTTAATTACTATTACGATTGTCATATATAGATTTGCTACAATTATTTATTATGGTAAGCAATTCATTCATTAGTTTTTAAATAGGGTGAAAAACTAAAAATATGCTTATTATAGGGATCATCAAATCTATAATGAGTTATACATATTATCTTTTACTCATAAACTTGGCAATTTGGACTTCCTAATACCCATTTCACAAACCTAATTTACTGAACACAATAGCCCTTAATAATACATCCATTAAATGTTGAATTAATTGGACATCATATTTATCATTGATAATTACCTTGTTTAAAGTCCAACATCATCACACATGTGCATGCCTTAATTTTAATTCCTTTTTAAGAAAATTGGACACACTAAAATCACATGAGTTTATTATAGTGGAGCACAACCTACCAAAATCATCATAGGTTAGATGCTATTAGAAGAACATAGTAAGCCTCTCTATTTTTTTTATATAGAAGTGTTGTGGGAACACATAGATATAGAGAAAGTCTAAAAAATCAAAGGTTAAGTTATAGGTCATGTGACCTACACCAAGTTGGTGGCTAACTAGGCATTTTCCCTATAGCCATAACTTATTTTTCCAATGGCTTTTAACCCCATATATATTAATTGATTAAAAGAATTAGTTTATTAAATTACTGATTAAGTAATTCAATTGGGTGAAGGCTAACATTCGAAAGATCATTTTTTTTTCTCTCTTTTCACCATCAAAACATTTAACTTATCCTTTTAGAAGAATCTTGGGCATAATAAGGATCATTGCACCTAAACCACCCTTGGATCTTCTTCAGAGATTTAACTCTTTGTTTAGATTATCCACGTTGCTTAAACTTCTCTTTATGATTATTTTCCTTTCAACCAGCTTATGATAATTCTTTTTGTTACTGTATCCCATATTTTGGTAATAACTTGTTTTGGATTTTAAAGAAGATAGGAAGAGGCTTTAGTTTCCTTAGACAATTAGAAATAATCAAAAGCATTAATAATAGAAATAGCACCAATTAAATCCTTCATCTTTTACCATTGTTAACTTGATTCTCACCTACAACATCCTTAAGATTTTATTGTTGTAACTTGAACTACACCAATTATTGTAAGTAATACAAGAAGTTTAAGAGCTTTTACTTATTAAAAATGTTTTTAATCTCGATCATCAAGGAACTAAATTTTTTGACATATATCCTCACTTATCCATCTTATTTCAACCTCTTTAAAGCATCTCTAGCAAGACATGAAGTGTTGTTTAATAAGAACTGATCCATAAACTCTTTTAATTTCTCCCATATATAAATAAGAGGTAAAAATAACATTGATATGGTTCATATTCTCTATTAAAGTTCTACATTATAGTTCCATATACATTACAATGGAATTCGCCTTTTTTTTGCATTATAAACCTTAGTGTTGGTTGCTATTGATGCTTAAGGGGTAAATTGACTAATTGAATTTATGAAAACTTTTCGTAACTTCATAAATACCCTAGATCGATTTCAAATTGGAGAATGAAATATAATGTTAATTTAGTTTAAACTCAATCAATCAACTAAGAATAAAATAATAAGTATAGGGAAGAGGTGAAGCAAATTGTAGCCTCCTTTAGTTTAATAATCTCCCCCTTTTAATTATAACAACAATAACAATAAAGTTAATCATTTAAGTGCAATTTCTCAATATCAAAGTAATATGGACATTTGACTCCCCCTTTAATCAATGCATCAAAAGAAATCTCGATTGTTAAGATTGGATAATTTGCCATTCAAACACTAGTATAATTAAATAAAGTAAAAACAAAAGTATGTTGCTATGAAATTCACCACTAATAATGAGTGTAAAGTTAAAGTACATCTAAAATCAACCACTAAATACAAATACAAAGTCAAGTACATTCAAATGAAATTAATTGCTCCCCCTTAACATAATAAACCATTCTCTCTAAACTCATTTAATATCCTTAATACTCTCTCTCCCTTTTTAGCATCAATAGAAAATGAAATCAACTAGTAAGGGAAAATGAGAATTAATTAGTGTGAATAGGTATGCAATTATCTCAATTAGGCTGAACTTTGCCTCAATTAAGCGAGAATCTAGGGTAGAATAACGATATCATGTCGATGTACATTAAGCGAGAATCTAGGGTGGAATAATGACATCATGTCGATGTAGGGGCCTCGTCATTTGTAGGAATCTTAAGAGTATAGCTCAAAAGAGGCACATAAGTAACAATTCCATATGAACAAGCATCATTGTTAAGATATTAATGTTGATGATGATGTTGTCATTAACAAAGTTTAGCTATCTAGCCGTCAATAAACTTGTTAACTCATACAATAAAGAGTAGCAAACTGAAGAAAAAGTTGAAATCAAACTCATCATTAGTGATGTAATATTGAATTGCTGAAAGAAAAGGCTAAGGATGAGGATATATGGGATGTATTGATTCTTTTTCAAAGTATTACAGAAATTGACCATGTTGTGTAAAATAAGGTGACCAAGATGAACATTCTCTTCCATCATGAGAGTTGAAAGGACCCAAAGATTCTTACGGCCCAGAACGGTAAAGTGGCCACTAAAAGAAACAAAGTTATATCAAATGAAAAGATGGTGAAAATGAGTAAGGACTTTCAGTTTATGAACATTTTTGGGTTTTATAGTGGCTTCGATACTATTACCTAACTCAAAGATGGTTCAATATCTATCAGGCATAAACTTGAGTTGAATATTATATTAAGTAAGGCAGTTGTAATAGGCAAAATCCTTAAGTATGGGAAACCTAAAATCTCATTAATAAGGTCACTAAGAAGATGTATCTCTATACCCTAAACCCTTAAGAAGAGATAGGATACCTAAAATCTCATTAATAAGGTCACTACTAAGATGCATCTCTATACCTTGAACCTTTAAGAAGAGATAGGTGTCATCACGAATGATGTAAGGTTGACTATTGCAATAAAAAGGTTATTCATTCATGTTTTTAACTCAATAAGTTTTTCTAAGAAAGGGTTCCCACCTTTAAGCTATAAAATACTGAATAAGACTATATTCCTTAAATGGGTATAGGCAGGCAGGGAAATCACATAGTTTTCATGTAAGGAATGGAAACCATAATTAGTAAATTAAGGTGATCGAATGTCAAAATACTCATCCTTATGAACTAGCATAAGAGCAGGAGGAGGTGGGGTAGGAGATGACTCATAAGACCTCGAAGTCTTATCATGCTTCTAAAGGTTTATACTTATAAAAGGAGTCCTAAAACTATGAGCCTAACTAAGAGAGGGACTAGTTGGCTCTCCAGACATTAAAAAAAGGGATTACCTTGACTCCTAACCATATAAATATGAAGGGTTTAAGAGTCTTATAAAGGCTTTAGGAGGAATAATGGAGCAAGCTTACTAGTTATTCAAATAATCAAATAGCAACTTGCAGGAAAAAAATACTTCAATAAACTTCTGAAATCCCAACTTAATCAAATTCAATTGTAATCATTCCCAATAAGCGAAGTTCACTTTATTTAAGAAAAATTAGAGGTTAAAAAGTCTTGAAACTATTCAAGTTTGACTAACAAATTCAAAATTAAAGTAATTTGAAGTAAAATTAATCAAAATTAATAAACTTAATCACAAAAAAGTTAAGTTGAACCTTTAATATTTCAAAAAAAGTTAAATTGGTTCAATTATGTAAAAATATCCTCAAATTATGCCTAATTTGAAAAATCTTCAATTTTAAGTAATTTCAAAGTATTCCTTAAAATACAATAGCCAAAAATTGCTAAAAGTCAAACTCAATCAAAATTAGGGATGATTAAATGTAATTGGGAGTTAAACAACCTATATTTAACCTTCTATTTTACTAAGAAAAAGCATCAACTTGAATAATTAATAGAAAATATGTAAAGAATAGAAAAATCCCCATTTATGAAATCCCAATAAGTTCAACTTTATAATTTGATTCAATTTGAATGCAACCTTGAAAAATTAAATGTACAAATAGTTTTCTAAGCATAGACACAATTAAAATAAATGTAATTTGAAGAAAATTTTATAAATTGTTAAAATCCCTAATGTTGAAAAATACGTTTACTATTTTTAGCCTTAAAGAAATTGGATGAAATGAAGCTTAGAGTTGATGTTGTCTGGTTTTAGAGTTGTAGAGAAGTCCAATCTAGCCTCTAAGTTACCTTAAACTTTGTTGAAGAAGGAGAAGCCATCGGAGAATAATACCATGATGCTCCAAGAATGTTGTCAAAGAGAGGCTTCCAGAACTCTAGCAAAACACAAGAAAAAATGTTGGAGTATTGAGTGTACTTTCAAGTTCTTTCAAAGACCAATCTACATTCCTTTAACTAAAACTTGATTCAAAACTAATTGAAATATTTTATGAAGAGTATTTTAAAGATCAAGAGAGTTTTCTTTGAAATCAAAACCTTAATTCCTCTTAATAAATAAAAATACTTACACATTAAGTTAAAAACATAATATGCTTATGCATGCAGAGTTCATAAAACATACACATTAAGTTAAAAACATAATATGCTTATGCATGCGGAGTTCATAAAACATTAAAAAAAACAAGTATGAGGTACAAAAAAGATTACAAATAAAATTGTAGACTTGTTATGCCTTGATCTTCCTTAATCTTAGTTTTCTTCCTAACTGGAATGTATTTGGTCTCCATTAATTGTTTCTTGACTTTATTTGATGTTTTTTTATATCAAGAAATCAAACAATAAAAAATTAGTAGTAATTATGCTTTGTTACCATCAAAAACATATAATGTAATTTACTTCAATATTTATTAATAATTCACACACGTACACACAAAAAGTTATTAAGCCCCTTGACATTTTCATTACTTTTGAAAACTTTTAACTCACTCACTTTCACTAAAGTGCTTTTAACTTGAGACCTTTATAATTTGCAACAACTCATTTGGGAATTGTGATATCAAAGGTAGCTTCCTTTTAAGTTTTCATAAAGTATGTCATTTGATACCACAAAAGGATTTGTTTTTCCAATTGTTTAACCTAAAATGGTTAAAGGCAACTTCTTTTTTCCCGTAGGCATTCGCCTGATGAGTACTTCCACTTTGAGACACTCCCTCATTTAGATTGTTACTTCCCAAATCTGCAAACTAATAATGACTCTATATTAGTTGATATAAGACTTTCTTTAAGGCACTAAACCTGCACCAAGCAGACAACTAGTCTACATACTATGACTAAGTTTCACATAACGCAACTCGACCTTTATCAAGTTGTTATGTTTAAAGTGTTTTGTGAAAGCCTAAGAAAATAATATTTTTGCCTTAAAGAAAAATAATATGCACCAAAAGAGAAAGTAATGAATCAGATACACCCATAAGGGGTACCCATGAGGGGTATTATGGTCATTATTCTTTACAAAACTACCAAAGGTAGTTAAGGTTTAGCATTTAAAAACAAAAGAACACAAAGATAAGTATCTGATTTTATCTTATGAACAAAAATTTCTGTAGAAGGAGAAAGGTAGTAAAAGTTTTTTAATCGGTAGAACTACAACAATTAAACTAAGTATGTGTTTTTTATTTATTATATGTATGTGCAAATGATCTTGTTTAACATGATCTCTATGATTGTGTTTTATCTTGATTATTTCTAACATTGGTATCAGAGCAGGTAAATTTTTTTGATGTTATATGCATACGTAAATCTGCATTTTGGATTTGTGAATAATGATATGAATATCTACGAATATCATAACTGTTGATATGCTATTTCTTGCTATATCATATGTTTTACGCTTCTGTTGTTTTGTTTTTTTTTACTCATTCTGTTCCCAATAATCCAATATAGAAATGTCATTTTTCATTGTTCTCATCTTTCTTGACTATTGGGAAGATGATTGTTAAATGGTTCTTATGAAAACATTAAGAACAAAAGTGAGTTTTTTCTGTTTCGTTTTTTATTAATGGTCTTAACAAAATAGAAAAAAAATGTTGTTTTTCGTTTCTTCTCTCTAGAATGTTTGTTATTTTTTCAGAAGCTAGAAGAAGAAGGAAAAAAAATGCAGAAACGAAACGCAGAGAAGAAGAAGAAACTTCTTCCTCGTGTATAACCAAAAGGCATGTGGCCTTTCTAAACAAGTTACATCGTTAAACAAACAAAAGAGCACGTCGTATATAAATCAATAGTTCGTGGCAGATGGACCACTGCTCTCTCAACAGTACATTGTTAAACATATAACTATAATAAGCCAAAAGACTTAACAAATTTTGTTTTGCATATATGTGTAATAATAACCGAGTTAAGTCTTTGGATATATGTTTTAAATTAAATGTAACATAAAGAATTAGAAATACGTTTTCTAATTTACACAAACTAATTAAGTCAGTTAAATTAATTTCTAATTAAATTAGTTTTTTAATACAAGAAAACTAATTTGTTTAGTTAAAATTAGAAAGGGATTTCATTAGAAATTAGTTTCTTTGTTCTAATGGAACCAAGATAAATTGATTAGTTCAATTTTAATTTAAATTAGAAATAAGTTTCTAATTCAATTTGAATTATTCATATTTGAATTTGATTAGATTAGAAATAAGTTTCTAATTGATTAGATATTAATAGCATAATTTGATTAGTTAAATAAATAATTTGTTTCCATAATATGAGCATGAGTTCGCTATTTGTTAGACAAAATAATTTTTTATTTTGTGCATTCTTTTGATTCTTGAAAATTTGTTTTTCAGGAAGATGCCTATTATTAAGCGAATACCTTAGCTTATTCGATGTGAGGCAATAGAAGAGACGTATTGGCAGTATGTATGTAAAATTAGTTAACATGCGTTTAATGTCTGGAGCTGATCTAACACAACATATTATTTCAGTTAATAACATGATGAAAGAATTATGCTTTGGAGGTTATCGAGCTTATACAGATGTTGAAGTAAAGTACATGACTTTGCTTGCAACATTACCTCAACCTCAAGGTGAACTGTTATGAATGCTCTGGAAACAAGAAGACTTATAATTTGTTAGTGATGACATTTATTAAAGAGATGCGTAAAAGGGAGTTGATTAGGACTGTGTATCCTATAGGTCTTCCAATGGAAATAGTAAGAGCTATTGTACATCAAGCTTCGTGAATTGTGCATGCGAACTTGTGAACTCATTTCCGCATAGGGTTCGTTACCTATAGACTGTTCATCGATTGTAGCAAATTTAATACAATATTTTTTATAAAAAAGTCTATTTTTTATGTAATATGTTTACATGTATATCATATAGGAATTCGTCTAGAGTAAAGTAATTAGGATTTGATTGTTGTATGAATGATGATTGAACACATTAGTGGACTTTTGATTTCACAAGCAATTGTGATTGAATTATTTACTATATGACGATTAATATGACATTAATGTGCACAAATATTTCTTTCTTATTGTAGAAACTTAGTGTTTCAAACAAAAAGAAAAATGGCTACTGCTTCAAAGAATATTGTTGTTGAACTCAATAGGGGTGAGAAACTCAATGGTGACAATTATGAAATCTGGACTATGAAAATCCAATATGTGCTGGAGGAATAAGAGGCTTTTGAACTATTAAACCTAACCATGGAAGTTCCCGAGGAGGGCAATACGACCCGGCATAAGAGGGACTGTGAAGCATATGAATTATGAAAAAAGAAGAACTCTTTAGCTCGCATCACGTTGCTGAGTAGCATGGATAATAATATCATGCGAGAGTTCCGTAAATTCGAAACTGCAAAGAACATGTGATCTACATTGGCTGCTCGTTTTGGAGGTGCTTCAGTGATTAAAGTTAGGTCACTTACAATTAAGTTTGATACTTATATGAAGCGCCTAGATGATACAATGCAAAAACTTCTGAGGCAAATGTCCAACATGGTAAGTGAGTTACGTGATGTTGGTCATGAGCTTTCTAATGAACAACAAATACAAGTTGTGATTTGTTCACTGCCTCAGAGTTGGGAGCATATGAAGATGCACCTAACTCATAATGAGAACATCAAGACAATGGAAGATGCTACGAGCCATCTCATTTTAGAGGAGGAGCGTCTTAAAACCTCAAAGATGTCTTCTGACGCATACGTAGTTAGTTCTAAATCACATGGAACTATGCACAAGAAATGCAAGCATTATGGTGGACCCAAGTGGAAGAATAATAAAAGATTCAACCATTATCCCCAAGAATCCAAGAAGGAAAAATGGTGCCAACGTGGAAAGGGAAAACATCCCTTCAAGAAGAAGAACATGAAACATGTGAAGTGTTATAATTATGGTAATAAGGGCCACTTTGCTTGAGATTATACCGAGCTCAAGAAGGTACAGCTTTATAGTATAAACATTTATTCTGTGAATGTTTATTGTTTTGTTTTTCTAACTGAATCACATCCTTTGCGGATTGCAGACTCAGGAGCAACCAACCATGTAGCGAAGGATAGAGATGCCTTCATTGAGTTTCGTAAACTCCCACATGGTAGTCAATGGCTTTATGTAGGTGACAATTCCAAAGTTGCTGTACAAAGAATTGACACATGTAAATTGAACATGCGTGTACACGAAGTATTATTTGCTCCACAGATTCATAAGAATCTTTTATCTGTGTTGATGTTGGTTAGACATGGTTTCAATATAATTTCCACAGCGGTGGAATGGATTTGTATCTTAGATCTATTACTTATGGTTATGGTTTTTTATATGATGGTTTTATTATTGTTGGACCCTGAATTTTCCTTGGAAATTAGAAGTTATAAAATGAAATAAAATGAGAAAATATGGTTTGATTTCTTGAA
>JAOTAX010000008.1:24652193-24663787 GCA_025629825.1 Erythroxylum guanchezii | reverse complement strand
AAATAATTTTTGTCCTCCGGTTTTGGAATGGACAGAAATCTTTGTCCCTGTCCTCCGGAGACAGGGGATAGAGACGCGAGGACATGAACCAAACGACCATCGAGGACAGGATTTCTTTGTTTTGTCAATTGTCTCGACCCACGGGGCAGTAACCATACACAACGTAAAAGTAGCTATGCCTATGAGGGATGGATCAGGAATATGTAACTTAGATACAGTCCCAAATTTGAATTCTTTGTAGCATTAGGTCCAAAATTATATTTTTTTTTCTTTATTATGTCATGTGATATATTTCTTTAAAGAATTTTACACTAATAGAGATTTTAAAAAGGGATCAAATCTGAATTTTGTTTGCTACAAATTTAAGATTCATGTATTCGATTATTATAAAATGAATCTGACAGATTTTATTAAAATTACGAATTAAAAATATAAATAGCAATTTGAAGTTTTTCAGATAACAGCTGCATTCAATTAAATTGGGATAATATCTGCGTCACCAACAAAAGTGAAAGGCTTTGTGCGGTTTCGGATCGTGGAATTTTCTTCCTTATACTTCTACGAAAACTATATGTTTCGACGCTCCTTCTGCAGATCGACACGTGGAAAGATTTTGTTTAACCGAAAAGTTCCCTATTGGCTATTGCTGACTGGGCATATGGATAAACCTCGCCGTCGAGGTTGAGAAAGAGAACGGTGACAGCCATTCAATGGTCTCCACGTGCCCCAATCCCATGCACACGTGTTGTCAGCAATTTGACGGCCTCCACGTTTTGTGAAGGTGGGCATATGCCACGCATCCCAGCGACTTTCTGAAATTTTTTTCTAATCCAAACTTTAAGAAATCTACCTTATTCAAATCAAGACTTTTAACAAAATCTAGAAGAGCAGTATCTATTTCTGTGGAAGATTATGTCCATCTTAACAATATCCTTATTTTCAAAACTCTACTTTTCCCCTTGTTAGAGTCCAGTATGACATGAATAAAAAATAATATTTACACTTAGTAAGTCTCCATAAATTACATGGATAAATAAAATTCCCACATAGAAAAGATATATAATTTATCCATTTAAGATCATAATGCGACATTAGTGGTTTATAGTTAGAAGATGAGAAAAACTGACGCCGTTGATAGCCTGGATGCTGGGGAAAATTTTGTCGTGCAGCAGCTAAGGTTTCTCTATAAATACGTGGCTTTAGATGGGCAAGGCAACTTGGTCATCAACAAACGACATTACTCTACGTGTTGGTCTATCCTAACAATACTCCGCCACCTTCTGTGCTTCTTGTTTCATTATTATCAAACCTAACTCTGTGTCCAGATCCTATCATCAACTACTACTTCATTTGGATTCCCTGTTATCACTTGCAGATTCTTATAAGTTTTCTTTTGTCATTCTCTTCGTTATTATTTACTTAAAAGAAAAGGGAAACAAGCAACACAAAAATGTGTGGGATACTGGCTGTTCTGGGTTGCTCTGATGATTCTCAAGCTAAGAGAGTTCGTGTGCTTGAGCTGTCTCGCAGGAAATTCTCTGCTATTCTTGGCTCATTTTTTGGTTTCTTGATGTTGCCGCAATCTCGGACTAACTTCACCACCCTTTTTCATTTTCTTCTATGCATTCCGAGGACCTTCTTTTCTTTTGCCTGTACCAGATGGCGTGTTATTTATTTATTGGTTAACTTTGACTTATGTGATTATATTTACTTTCTTGGCAATCGATGTGTATTTGAAATGAAAAAGAGAGCTGGGTTACTTAAATTATTAGTATCCATAGGATTCATTGGTTAATTCTGATAAACATAAACTTTGTGGCATTTTAAGGAATTACGATCTCGGATAAACATTTCTGCAAATACTAGGAAATTGAGATTGTATATTTTGTTGTCACCTTAACAGATTGAAGCACCGTGGTCCAGACTGGAGTGGGCTCTATCAGAATGGTGACTGCTACTTGGCTCATCAACGTCTGGCTATTATTGATCCTGCTTCTGGTGATCAGCCTCTCTTCAATGAGAACAAAAAAATTGTTGTTACGGTAGGCTTCTAACCAACATAGTGAAGGTCTCTGTTCACTAGGAATGGAGAAAACGAAGAAGGATTTTCATTGTTAATTGAATGGACTACTGAGGGGTTTGTTTCATTTATATATTACTTGTCTTTGCTTGTTAACCTTTTGATGGAATAAAAAGAAGGGGGTTCCTTTGAAAACCAATATTCTAGCACGTAACAACGATTACAGTATTTTGGCAAGCATAACTGAATGTTAAATATAGGTGAATGGAGAAATATACAATCATGAAGAATTGAGGAAGCGCTTACCACATCACAAGTTCGGAACAGACAGTGACTGCGATGTTATTGCCCATCTGGTATGGCGCTTCTGCAGATACTGATATTTAATCTATTTATATGCATTTCTGAATTGATGTAACGAAAATATTTCTTATAGTTACTTCTAGCAAGCTAATATGTTGTTTGAAATCTTCCAATAGTATGAAGAATATGGAGAAAACTTTGTGGACATGTTGGATGGGATGTTCTCCTTTGTGCTGTTGGATTGTCGAGATAACACTTTCATTGTTGCTCGTGATGCCATTGGAATCACTTCCCTCTACATTGGCTGGGGTCTTGATGGTAACATTCCTTAGATCGTGCTTCTTAAACAACTTTTACAGGTGGAGCAATTCTGATTTGATGTTGTGTTTAAGGTTCTGTATGGATTTCTTCTGAGCTGAAAGGCCTGAATGATGAGTGTGAACATTTTGAGTGCTTTCCACCTGGCCACCTGTACTCGAGCAAATCAGGAGGATTAAGGAGATGGTATAATCCTCCTTGGTTCTCAGAGGCTATTCCATTAACACCATATGATGCGCTTGCTCTGAGACGTTCATTTGAAAATGTAACGCTTATGAAACATTTGATGCTGCCAAATGATTTAACCAAGCAGATCTTCGTGAATTTAAAGCTCATGTGCTAAGTACATAATCTGTGCAGGCTGTCATCAAAAGACTTATGAGTGATGTTCCTTTCGGAGTTCTGCTATCTGGTGGCTTAGATTCGTCTCTAGTTGCCTCTATTACAGCTCGCCACTTAGCAGGTACCAAGGCTGCTCGGCAGTGGGGAGCGCAGCTTCATTCATTTTGTGTTGGCTTAGAGGTGAGTGCAAAAGATTGCTATTGTCAGACACTCGTTAGGCGTTTTCAAGGAACTCCTCCCTTAATTCAAATCCTGTTCTCGAGCAGGGTTCTCCAGATTTGAAGGCTGCAAAAGAAGTAGCAGATTATTTGGGGACTGTTCACCATGAGTTTCACTTTACAGTTCAGGTACCATACTAGTAGAACTGAAATTTCTTTCAGGACCCTTATCAAATGTTAAGTGTATGCCTTTGGTGTAGGATGGAATTGATGCCATTGAAGATGTCATCTACCATATTGAAACATATGATGTTACAACTATCAGAGCTAGTACTCCTATGTTCCTCATGGCAAGAAAAATCAAGTCTTTAGGAGTGAAGATGGTAATCTCTGGTGAAGGCTCTGATGAGATTTTCGGTGGTTATTTGTATTTTCATAAAGCACCTAACAAAGAAGAGTTCCACCGAGAAACATGCCGCAAGGTAACTATACAATCACACTGGGCAAGCATTTAAGGGGGCTCAATTGAGTGATACGTTATTCGACATAGCAGAAGATGTTTCGATTCAATTATATTTCCATTTTTGCAGATTAAGGCCCTCCACCAATACGACTGCTTGCGAGCTAACAAAGCAACATCTGCGTGGGGTTTGGAAGCTCGGGTGCCCTTCTTAGATAAGGAGTTTATTAATGTTGCAATGGCCATTGACCCTGAATGGAAGATGGTAAAACCTATTAGTCACTTTACACCCGTCCTTGATGGGGGTGCTACCTAAGCAGATCTTTTTGATAACTTCCAATTGATTTCAGATTAGACCAGAAAAAGGACGCATTGAGAAATGGGTTCTTAGGAGGGCCTTTGATGATGAGGAGCATCCTTATCTGCCAAAGGTATAAACAAATCTTTTTTTTTGCTTTAACATTTTACGCTTCGGTTAACATACTCTGTTGGACTCCTGCAGCACATTCTTTATAGGCAGAAGGAGCAATTTAGTGATGGGGTTGGCTACAGCTGGATTGATGGTCTTAAAGATCATGCTGCTCAACATGTACTTGAATTAACCATCTCCTATAACAACCATTTGAGTTGAATATACCAGGCAGCTTTTTTTAACATCATAGAATGATTTCAGGTGACAGACAAAATGATGCAAAATGCAGCTCACATCTTCCCGCATAACACCCCTACTACCAAAGAAGCTTATTACTACAGAATGATCTTCGAGAGGTTTTTCCCTCAGGTAATTCAGTCCTTATCCAACAGGTAGGTTGTGGTGAAGTAGAAATTGTTATATATAAATGGGAGGTTTCTTGCAGAACTCAGCGAGGCTGACCGTTCCTGGAGGAGCAAGTGTAGCATGTAGCACGGCCAAAGCGGTGGAATGGGATGCTGCATGGTCCAACAATCTGGACCCTTCCGGCAGAGCTGCACTGGGTGTGCATCTTTCAGGTTATGACAAGCAGCAGGCAGCTTCCAACATCAATGGAATGATTGTTGGCAGCATACCTCGCTTGGTGGAAGTCAACGCTCCAGAAGTTGTTATAAAAAGCTAATCAACTATTGCCCATTGTTATACAGAATTTAGTAAAACTATGATTAGGTGGTTTCCCAATCTTAGGGAGTTCTCACTTACAAGGTCTTTTGACTATTGTTAAAGTACGTTGACAAAGTTACGTAGATTTTAAAGATTAGTTTTATTACCGCCCAGGCCAAGAATGATGTCTGTTTCTGTTTCTGTGCCTCCTCGCTTAGCTAGCCCGTGAAACAAATAATACGAATCTTTTAGCAGACAGGACAGTACTTGCTTGAGCATATTTGTACGCCAAGTTTTGATTGTTATCTCAAGGTAACCATTGGAAGGGGGAATGAAAAAAGTAAGCTAGGCATTAAGAATCAAGTAATCTTATAAAGAATCACTACACGTAGAAGAAGGTAGATGGTATCTATAGATATAATCAGATATGACCCGAAGACTCTAGTTAAGTCAGTCTCTAACAAGCAATTAAATTAGTATAGTCTAGCAAGTAAAAAAGAATATAAAAGCATATTGAGGTGCTATCTAGAAGAACAAAGCAGTGTACAATAGCTGGTTCCAAGTATCAGGGAGTCCAGGAAGACACCAGTGGCTACAATCTGCAGAGCGTTGAGGGTTAGCCTTTTGCTGGGGGCTCAAATCACCGCTATAAATTGATGGGTGACCATCTTTCCTAAGCCCAGAAAGCATTGTGATGTCCAATAAGTACGCAGGGTTATGCATGTCCCTAATAACATCGTCCACTACTCTCATTTCCTGAGGGTATGCTCCTGGTGACATCGATCCACTTAATATTGGAGTTGTCTCGCCGTAGCAATTTTTCGACGCAGACATTGTCGTCCCAGAACTCCATTCACTTGGACTGCCAATTTTTTAGTTCCAAGTTAGTAATATATACGAGACCCAATCCTTATAATAACTTTTCCAGAACTGTTACCAAAAGTTTAAACAAAAGACACAGAGCCACCGACAAGATCGCTGTTAAAAAATGTATTACTGTTGAAGGTGTCGGCAGATTTTGGCAGCACCGAGTTCTTTAAGAAAAACCATTCTCTAAACATATCTGGTGTTGAAACAAATAATACATCAACAACTAGGCTCCGGTCCAGACTAAATATCAAGTATTGGAGTAGACTACGTGTGAACACACTGAATCCTTATCAAGAGGTTAAAGAAATTGAACCTACCGACAAGTCAACCAAGTGCAACAAGTTCGTTACCCATTTATGACTGAAACTGCTAACCAGTATAGAAACCAGGTTTCCCCTCGTGCCTTTTCTTTATGCCTGACGAAATTAATGCATATTGATTATGTCACATTCTTCTATTGTTACAAACTACCACGAACACAGCTGTTATAACTTGCAGGTTGCATTTGTTCCGTTGTTTTTTAGTTACACTAATTTACGATGCCCAATTTATTAGTTGCGTATGGGAAGCCAGCATGGCCAAGCTGCACCATCAACTGCGGCTGACATTAAACCACATTTTTTGTGCTTGGAGCCCAGTAGCCAATAATGGAGGAGTCAGGAGTGTAGCTTTCCAAGTAAAGTGAAAAATATACGAGAGAGAGACATACTCGTAATGTGTGGGCGAGATGGACAAGAAGAAAACTCTGGTTCTGGCAGTGTCAATGTTGGAGTCAACCCAATTGGCCCATGTTCTCAAGCCTTTTTCCAAAGCAACTAGACGATCCATGTCCTGGTAATATGAACCTCCTGTTTCCATGTAATCCCACCTGCTCAAAGCCAGAACGCACCAAGATTTGTATCTTCTTTGCTTGTATTTTCTGTTTTGATATATATATACGAGAATGCCAGAAAATGCATCTTAAACAAAAACAAACATGTCGCTAACCCTTGGAGAGACCCTTTGTGGCTCCACCAATGACCGGTGTTAAAAGACAGAACGTCTGCGTTACGCCAGGCGTTGGCGTTGCCGGATATCTCTTCCAGCCTTAGAACTCTCTTCCCTTGAATCACATCTATGTCCACCAAGTAAGGTGCTCGAAAATATGAAATGCTCATGTCATAGTCCTGTAAACATTATAGAATGCAATTTCATGATTGGGGCTTCATATGAGTAATGCTGTTCACTTCACTTCACTATCACTGTGGGCCACGAATCAAGTAGTGTATTGCAGTTGGCATCGACTAGCCTACAAAGCATACTAAGTTACTAACAGTGGTTTCTGGGACCCTCAATCATCTTTCAGCTGAGCTTTTCCATCTTAAATATTGAACCTAAGCAACAATAATAGGTTTCTGGGTTGGATTCACAATTCCATCATTCCCAGATTGAGATAGGACGATAAAGATTTTTTTTAAAAAAATAGTAATTTCCAAATCTGAGAACAGAGATTGTAAAACCTCTAGTCTACAAGTAAAGAAATGAACTTTTCCTATTGTAGCCAAGCAATGGCACTCGCATACTGCAAACCTTTGATGTCAAAAGTAGATCAAAAGGGTAATATAGAAAATATACATTATTATTCTTGCTTAAAGGTGTAGGCCAGCCAGACCACAGCGACCTATGGCCTAGGTCCAAGATGAAAGCTTTATCACCACAAACTGGAAAATTTGCTTACGAACGCTATCCAAGAATGCAAAACAAAGAAGCATATAATGTTTCAACTTCAAGTTACCAGAAATTTGAAGATGGAGAGAGGATCTCCTCTGCTCATTTTTGTGGATGTTTGAGGCGCTGCCGCTAAAATCATGCAAATCAAAGACTCCCATTGATTCCTTCCAAGCGAATCACCCACAAACATCACTGTTTTCCCCCTCAATTTCAGTAGAAAATCATCCCCATTGAACCTGACATGAAAGTACTACAATAACTTGATAGCATTTGCCACAGAACAGAACTGGCAGAAGCTAGATTTATCGAATAAAGAAACAGAAATGGCTGTTGCCCATTGCTGATGAGAAGAATGTAACTGCAGTTTCATTACCTTGGGAGCTCACAGTTGAGAGGCTTCCATCTATACTTGAGGTAGTCAGAGTCAGGTCGACCATACATTCGGCAATTGAATCGAGGGTCAATGATGGGACAATTAGAGGATTGGTACATGGGGTACGAGTCATCACGAACCCAGGTGCCTGCAAAGAGTGCACAACTGCTTTGGTTACCTTGAAGAATCGGTCTTCTTTGATGGTGGCTTTTGTGGTGGTTCCTCATGCTCACTATTAGAGCAGAGGAAACTATCTGGTTTTGAAGCAGAACCAAGAACAGAATCGCAGAACATGATGAAAACAGTGTGCAAGAAGAATGGCAACGATCAAACATATCAATCGAGGACAAGGAAATGAAAAGGCAAAAGACTTCAACTTTCAGACAAAAAAAAGAAGAGGCAAAGTGCGAAAGAGAAGAGATGTAGCTTTTGTTTATTTATTCTCTACTTTTGGTGCCAGTGTCAGGGGTATGGCGGGATTGGGATTGGGATTTGGGAGGGTTTTGTCTGTCTGTCTTACAAACATAAGAAAACAGGGGCTTAGGCATAAGGGATTGGCTCATGACTTACGGTCTTTCACTTTGTTTTATTGTGTGCATGTGAAAGTTCCTGAGACCGGTTCACGTGAGTTAAGTTCGGCGTTAAGGACTTCTATTTCTGTACGATGGACCGTCTCAACGGGTTTCCCATATTGGCTGCACAAAGGATAAAAGAAATAGGTCATTAAGTAAAATTTTAAAATATTTAAGATTTGCAATTTTGATTATATATCAATTAATTAAAATATTATAGATATGACTGCTAAATTCAACTTTTAAATTTTATTTAATAAATTAAATCTAATTTAAATTAATAATTTAAAATAAATTATTAATCATATTTACAATAAATTATTATATCAGTAAAATTTGACGCCGTATAATGTTTATCTTTTAGAAAAACTTAAGAGAAGAGATTTTCCTTTTAAAATTTATAAGGATTTTTAACATATAAAAATTAAGTAAAATTATTTAGTTTTATGTCTTTTACTCATGACATAACCGAGCTAAGATTTTATCAAATTTCGATAATTTATGCCATTGTTAGTATATGAAAAACCTACTTATTTATATAAAAAAAATTTCATACGAATATCACACATCAAGGGCTGCTTTGGAACAAAAAGCATCGTGAGACTCAAAAAGTTTTGATTCCTATAGGATCAGTTGCCTCACCTATCCTGCAAAAAGAGCAAAGAAGCTGTCGTCAGAAAGTAATTTTGTTCTTTGCTTTTCTTGATGCACAATCAGAACACGCGGTTATGGTAGAATGCCTCTTATATTGAATCATAAAAATTATAGTGATGTAGCGTGAAGTGAAGGTCAAGAACGGTATCGATATTCAGAGTGGCAGCTAAACTTTGTCCATTTGGTCCTTCAAGTCTATAATTAGGAATTTGAAAAGGAAAGAAGGCCTTCTTTAAAATGGAATAAGGCTAAAAAGTAGACATGACTAGAGAGTAGAAAAGTTTGATTCCATCTTAAACACAGACAGGGCAGCAGCCATTGACTAGGAAATATCCTCAATTTTCGGAGACTAATCAACATAAAGTAAAGCCCCAGTGGCAACGGGTCCGCTATCCTGTGCTTGTTCCTCATATCATGATGCAAAGCCACAATTTTTCCTATAAGCATTTCAACGTGGAGCTCCTTCCCTTCCCAGGTTTTAATAATTAAAAGATATTAATAAATAATATCAATTTATAAATAAGTTTTACTAATTTTTACTTTTTTAATTATTTAGTTTAATAAAATGTAATGAGTTCTTTATTAATATTTATTTATAAATATTATACATGAGATTAAAATAAAATTATTTATTTCATTAATGTATACTAAATTATATTTAATATTTAATTATTATTAATAATAAAAATATAACTATATTTGACTTCAGCAATCAAAAACTTTTTTTTAAGACTAGGAATAACTAGGCTTACTTAGCTATTATCTTGTTTGGCTTCTTATGTCCAGACCCTTGTAAACTTTTTTCTTCTTTGATATTTATTAATTATATTTTCTCTTTATAAAAAAAATTAAGTATATTTTTATCTTTCTATGAAAATAAAAAAAGAAACAAAAATTAAAAATTATAAAAGAAAATTAAGATCAGATAACCCTTAAACAATTATATTACTAGGCATATAAATGATATAAATATTTTTCAAAACACTTATGATTTCTTTATGACAATTGAGTGAATTGCCTTATATAAGGCAAACCCAACTACTAGGCTATATGGTAGTGGACATAATTTACATTGTGTAAATTCAAATGGCACTTTATAAAGCTTTGTATGGTAGGAGGTGTAGAACTCCTATTTATTGGGATGAGGAAGGTGAAAGGAGGCTTTTAGGGCCTGAGTTGGTGCAAGTCACAGTTGACAAGATTAAATTGGTGAAACAGAGACTTAAAGCAGCTCAAGATAGGATGAAGAGTTACACAGATGCACATAGAAAAGAGATGGAATTTGAAGTTGGATACAAAGTGTTTCTTAGAGCTTCTCCATGTAAAGGAGTTTTAACATTTGGTAAGAAGGGTAAGCTTAGTCCAAGATACATAGGCTCATATGAGATCATTAAGAGGATTGGGCCTTTAGCCTACAAGTTAGCTTTGCTATCGGAATTATCTAAGATTCACAATGTATTCCACGTATCGATGCTGAGGAAGTACTGATCGGATCCTTCACATATAGTTCAACCTTTAGAGGTTCAGTTATGGGAGGATTTGACATATGAGGAGCAACCAATGGAGATCCTAGATTCGAAGGAAAATGTTTTGAGAAATAAGATTGTAAAGCTGGTTAAAGTCTTATGGAAGAATCATTCGACGGAGGAGGCAATATGGGAGGCTTTGGAAGCAATGAATGAGAAGTATCCATACCTCTTCGTGGACTCAGGTAAGAATTTCGATGACGAAATTCTTTTAGGGGGGAATTATTAGACCCCGAATTTTTTTTATTTATTTAGTATTGATTTATTCTTTTTTATTATTTTTTTAGAGTTGAGTCATTAAATTAGCAAGTATGAATATAAATTAGATATTAGAATGAAGTGTTAGAATTAATGTGGTGTTAAAGGGTTAAAGAAGTTAGAGACATAAAAGACAAAAGAAGGGGCAAAATGGGAAGGACAAGGTAAATGAAGGGTAAAATGGGGAAAAGACCCTTCAAAATGGTCTTGAATTAGAAGAAGAAGAGAGAAGTGTCGTGAGAACCAAAGAGAAAGAAAAAAAAAATGTGAAAAGGAGAAGAGATGAAGGAAGATTGTAGGAAACTTGGAAGGAAGAAGAAAGAAGAAGAAAAAGAAGAGGAAATCAACTTGTTAGAGGTAAGTTTTCAACTTTCTTCTTACTAGGTTCAAAAAAGGGATTAAATAGAGGCTAGGGTTTGTGTTGGGAATGAAGGAAGAAAGAAGAGGAAGATGAAACCAAATTGATTTTGGATTTCTAAGCTAGGGTTTTGGTTTTTCTAGCCTAGATGGATAGGTTAGGTTTAAATTCAATTTTAGCATTTCTTTAATTCTTAAACTTTTATGAACTTTCATTTGAATATGGATTAAATAGAAATTGGTTTATTTGAAGGAAATCGATAAAACCTTACTCAAGAGCGGGAGGAAAGGCAATCTTGAGCTTGGATTTTCAGCAAAAATTAAGTGGGTAATATGTTTAAAGATGTTGTGTGATGGGCAAATGCCCTACGTATGTGTTTATGTTTAAATTGTGTGAATTTTGAATTGTTGTGAAGAATTGAAAATGCATGATGAAATATGACCATGTTATACCTTGAAAAAGGTTATGAAATTTTGAATTGAATGAAAAGAAGAAAAGCATGAAAATATGAGAATATGAAGAAATGAAAGAAGCATGAGAGTACGAATTTGTGATTTATTAAATTGGGCATAAATTTGTTTGTGAGTGGGCAAGAGA
>JAOTAX010000008.1:24569090-24582260 GCA_025629825.1 Erythroxylum guanchezii | reverse complement strand
TCATGAATTAGGAGACAACAAGTGCATAAATACTTAAGAAGGTAGGGCCAATTTATAGTATAAATTTGGCTCAATCAATCATGGTATCAACCCTTGTGGAATTTATTGTTTACAACTTAAGATGTTCTTGATGGTGAGTTCAGGTTGTCTAATACTCTCACTATCACTTTCATTTGAGTCGTCAGTACAGGTATGACATCTACATTATAAAGTCCTACTGATCTATTCACTCTCTCCTTTCCTAAATATCACTAGTAACTATTCATTTTTAAAGCTTCTATTAACTCTAAGGCAGTCTCTAAACTCTTTTTGTTCAATGTTTCACTTGGTAAAGCGTCTATTATCTGCCATATGGAATTGACCCCATTATAGAAGGTCTGGATTTGCATCTATATTGGAAATCCATGATATATGTACTTCCTTACCAGAACTTTGTATCTCTCTCATATTTCATATAAAGTGTCATCATCAAACTGCTCAAAGCAAGAGATATCATTCCTTAACTTTATTGTCTTAAATGGAAGAAAGCATTTAAAAAATAATTTCTACACAAGACTTTCCTAAGTGGTAATGTAATTGATGTAGTTGATAATGCTTTTAGCCATTGTTTCACTTGATCCCTTTGGGTGAATAGGCGTCTTTAATGGCCCTATTAATCTAAAAAATGTCATAAATCTCTAAGAAGTTGAATATATGTGTATTGGGATCCTTGTCTAATAATTTATTAAATTATACATTTTGTTGTAGATTAGAAACAACCTTTTTACTTAATAAGGGTAAGGCTATGTATTATCGGATCTCCCTAAACCCGTACCCCAGTGGGATTTCAATTGGGTGTTGATGATGACATTCTATTGTAGCATTTGAATTACATTGGGCTCAATCTTGAAATAGTTAGTATTAATCTTTAGTTTTGCAATGCTTAATTGTGTCCCTATAAGAGATGGTTTAACATATTCCATCATTTTTTAACATTGTTTTTTTCCCATATTTTCATGTTGTACTTCTGGTGTATCTTGAAGTTATTAGTTGGTTTATTCTTTTAGGAAAACAAATTCACATATTCTTATTATAAACTACAAACACCCCTAAAATGAAAGAAAACAAAAACAAAGTAAAATAAAATAAGAAAATATAATGAAAACTTATAGAAGGAAATAAAATAAAAATAAAATAAGTGTTGATTATAAAACAAACTACTAATTTTACGCTCAAAACTGCAAGTATATGAGTCGTAACTTGTAGTAAAAAGCAGATATCAATATCACAAGAATTGTGTTTAGGCACCATTTAATTCAGGTTGCTCTTTGTTTAAGAAACCAATTCAAACAAATTTAAATAGATAAGTAAAACAAAGACAAACTAAAGGTAAAAGGAAACAACGCAACCAAAGCCAAAATCGTAAGCTAAAACTTGGAGAAAATCAAGATTAAAAACTAGGACTCGTTATTATCCCTCTTTACTCCCCTCTTCTCTTCTCCTCTTTTGGTCCCTAACTCAATCATAAAAGTGGCCACCCTCAATTCCTACACCAAAATGATCAATTCTTACCCTAAACCAACATTAAACATAAAAGAACAATCATAAAGATCAAAGTAAACAAAAACACACAAAATAAGTCCTAAAACACTATAATAATAATCTATTATGTAAGCAACATGGGCCAAATACTTAGAAAAAACACACACTAATGCACAACTATCAACTTCCCTACACTTAAATCTTTGCTTGTCCTTAAGCATAATCAAATACAACTAATCAATTCCATCACTTCATTTTCACAAAGATCAAAGCATATAATCCCTCAAAGTTTGGCTAACTTAAGCTACTACATATATCATGACTACTTTTCATTAGTGTACATAAGCAAACTCAACTTATGGCACCATTACTCAAAGATACGTATAAACGCAAAATGAATCTTCCTTATAGTTTCACTCATTTCTCTCAAGTGTTTGATGGTTAGTGTTTCACTCAAGCTCCCTATAGGAAACTATACTACCATAGGCTTGCTAATATACCAATTCTCCTCTATAATGATTACATGCATAAATAGATCAAAAGGACTTGTTTTAGGTTGTAATGTGGTAAGGGTTAAGGTGGGTCAAAAAGGGTAAAGGGTTTAAAACAAGCATTAATAAAGTAATAAGTGAATAAAGGGATAACAAAACATATTTCTGAGATATACAAATGAAAATAAACTACTACTCTGCACTTATTAATGCTACTAAAATATTATTCCTTTTTCTTTTCTTTTTCTCTTTTTTATAAATGAAGAAACAATGAACAAAATAGCAACTAAATCCAATGTGATCCAAGAGTAGAAGTGTCACTTAACTCATCTCGGAAAGAAAAAATTGTAGTGAAAATCCTAAACTAACGCATCACTTAATACTCTGCTAAGCTTGTGAATGGGTAGGCTAATAGAGATTCGGGTTTTAAAATATCGGGTGTTTTTGAGAAACAAAAGAGTTTAGGCTCAACAGGGGTAGCAAGAGATAATAAAAGGTAGGTCATTTAAGCCAAAGGTTAACACAAAAAGGGCCTTAATCATCTCTATTAAGCATGCATCCAGTATACTCAAACCGATTCAAAGCAAGTTATGAAGGTAGTAACCTAAGGAAGCATCACAGAATCAAAGAAATAAAATGAATATAGATGAAGTCATAAGGCTCAATCTTGACTTTGAATCAAATGAAAATTCATTATGCATCTCTACACTACCTCATTGCTTAAGTGTCAAAATTTGAGTAAGCTTATGCAATCAACTACTTTTCATCACTCAATATGGTTCATTCTCTACTCAAGTAGCCCAATCCGAGTTTAAGCATACATTCAATCTCATTCCAACTAGCATGAAAAAGTCTCAAGGAAAAACAAATCAAAATGATTCAAATGTGGTTCCATTGCTTATCACAAAACAACAACCTAATATGCCTAAAGCATGCATCCTAATTATTAAAATGCAAACAGTAACTAAAACAAACTAAAATGATGCAATTGACAAAGCAAATGCACCTCCCCAAACTTGAATAGCAGATTGTCCTCAATGTGACGAGGTAACCACAAAAAGAAACTAAAACACAAAACACAACATCAAACAAGTAAAACAACTAAAAAGTAAATAAAACAATGTAAGAAGTAAAGGGTAAGAAGGCTTATAGAGATAACAAGTAAAGGGTAAAAAGGCTTATGGAGATTGTGGTGGCGAAGGCGTAGGAGAAGGGACTTCAATGTTCTTCATCTGGATGAACTTGAGGAATTTATTCTTGATGTACCGCTGCTCTTTATGCACTTGTTGCATCTGGTTGCTGAGCTCATTAATTTATAGTGTCATTTGTTGATGATTTACTACCATTTGGTTAAGGATTTGCTGAAACTTATCAACATCTGTTGCTACGATTTGTTCCTCTTCAACTGCTTCTTCTTGGGGCTTCGGGGGCACCTGAGAGGTGGATGGTTAAGAAGTGGCTGAATCCTTGCTCTTCCTGTTCTTAACAGCAGTGCACGTCTGAGGATTTCAGAGCTCCACAGAATGGAGCTCTAAAATTTGAGAACGTCTCAAACAAGGTACATCAAACACATCAGGGTTAGCTATGCACACACTATTCACATCAAGATTATAATACGAAGCCAAAGCAGTAACGATATAAGCCATACCAAAATATGAGTTTTTCTTATTAATGCAACTCACAATAGATCAAAAATTGCGATAAGGGATATTCGCTTTAATTTTACGATCCCAGCACCAAAGAAAGAAACGCTCCTTAGCCGAACTCTTATTGTTTTCAGTTTTGTTAAAAGCAATTAAGCACATAAATTTGTGAAGAAGTAAGTGCTCAGTGCTATGAATCAAAGTGCTAGGTGCATTCCTAGAATCAAAAGTGTTTTCACCCGTAAGGCTTTTCCAATAATCATCTACATAAAATTCATCATTGTCAACTAAAATTTTAGGGTTAGATAAGTCAAAGAGCGCATGAGTGACAGTATAATCAAGCTTATATGCATGGCCACCTATCCTAAACCAGAATGCGCCCATTTTAGGATTATAGTGCACAGTAGTGAAAAACTCTACAGTCATCATGGGGTATATCGGTACATCACAATGAATTAGACAACCACAACCAATATTTACAGGTAATCGTTCAATGTTACGCCTCAGTCCTAGAGTTTCTAACAGTTCAAAATCAAAGTATCTAGGAGTTAATAGCTCTTTATCTTTAAAGTCCTGAAATCTCATACCTTCTTCTTTTGAAAAAATAGGGAATGGGGAGCGAAAAGTAGTCGCCATATCAGGTTTACCTTCTCCGGAGACTTGAAGGTGCATTTGGTCAATTGGTTTCTGGGCTATAAGCTTCTTTGGAGCCATTGAATGAGAAAAATCTGCAAAAATAGTCAAGACGAGGTTAGCAAATTTTTAAGAGAGAAAGAGAGAAAAACTCACCAAATCCTTGTATTCTTGAATGGGTAATGTGAAATAAGTGTTAAAGAAATGAATAATGATGGAAAAAGTGGAGAAAATACCAAGATTTGGGGAAAAGATGAAGGATTTTTTGAGGTTAGGGTTAGTGGAAGTCGACTTTAGAGTGAGAGAAAGTGAGAAGATGTAGAAATGAGAAGAAAGAGGGAGTTTTTAAAATCTTTCATCGAAGGTTCCCACGATCGTGCGTTTAGGCTCCAGAAAGTTTTTGGAGAGCCTTCCCACGTTCGTGGGAAATAGACCCATTCCCACGATCATTGGTTTAGGCTCCATAAAGTTTCTGAAGAGCCTTCCCACATTCATGGGAAACAAACCCATTCCCATGATCGTGGGCACTCCAACTTTTCCAACTTCTTAGCCTTCTTCTAAGCTTAGCATGCATTCCTAACATTCAAGCAACCTGCAAACATATCAAAATCACCTAACCAACAAGAATTTGAAGAGAAAACACGTTAAAACTCAAATAAAACTAAAGTAAAAACCAAGAAATCATAGCAAACTTAAATCAAACATAATCAAAACCAAACAAATCAAACAAACAAGTAAACAAATACACACAAAAAAAAGGTAAACAAGCTAAGTTAAGGTCATTAGCTTGACCATTCCACATGCATTCATGAAAGAGTGGAAGAAAGGAAAGAGATGATTTCCCTTTTTTGTGAGTATGTCCCTTCATAGTATGGCTTGCATCTATGCCCATTGACTTTGAATGCTTTACCCTTGTCATTTTCCAATGCCAAAGCTCCATCGGGAAGCACTTGAATAACCTTGAAGGGTCCACTCCATCTTGACTTAAGCTTTTTAGGAAATAATCGAAGTAGTGAATTGAAAAAAAGCATCAAGTTCCCACTTTTGAACTCCTTCTTCATCATGCTACTTCTTTGCCCTTTTTTTGTACAACTTGGCATTTTCATAAGCATCAAACCTTAACTCTTCCAATTCGTCAAGTTGTAACAATCTCTTCTCACCTGCTAGCTTCCAATCCATGTTCAACTTCCTAACGACCCAATAGGCCCGGTGCTCTAACTCCAATGGTAAATGGCAAGCCTTGCCATACACAAGTCGATATGGTGTGGTACCTATAGGTGTTTTGAAAGCTATCCTGTAAGCCCATAAGGTGTAATCCAGCCTCAAAGCCTAATCCTTTTTTGAAGTGATCACTACCTTCTGCAAAATCTTCTTTAACTTTCTATTCACCACCCCCAATTGGCCGCTAGTTTGGGGGTGGTAAAGGGTAGCCACTCTATGATGAACATTGTATCTTCTCAGAAGAGCCTTAAAGGTTTTGTTGCAAAAATGGCCCCTTTAATCACTTATGATCGCTCTAGGTACCCCCAAATCTAGTAAAAAGCTTCTTGATGAACTTTTGAACCACCTTGCCATCATTAATTGGAGTAGTTACAAGCTTAACCCACCCGGAAAAATAATCAACTTCAACCAATATATAAGTGTTACTTAAGGAGGATGGGAATGGTCCTATGAAATCTAGGCCCCACATATCGAATATCTCCACCTCTATGATGTTTGAAAGCGGGATCTTATCCCTTTTCGATATGCTACCCACTCTTTAACACCTATCACACTTCAGCACAAAGTCTAGAACATCCTTAAATAAGGTTGGCCAATAGAAAACACACTCCAAGATCTAAGTTGCAATCTTGTTAGCTCCATAATGCCCTACATAAAGTGAGCTATAGCATTGCATCAAAATTTTAGGCATTTCATCTTCAGAGACATATATGCGAATCACATTGTCAACACATATCTTATAAAGTACAAGTTCATCCCAAATATAGCGACAACATTGAAATACAAAATGCTTCCTTTGTTAATAAGATAGATCGGAAGGAAGAATACCACATGAGAAGTAATTTGCAATATTTGCAAACTAAGGACGAAAATGATTTTCTACGATCATTAAAGCCTCATCAGGAAAACACTCCTTCATTTCCTCCTATTCTTCTTGGTGCCCTCCTTCAAGTCTCGAGAGGTGGTCCGCTACAACATTTTTTGCTCTCTTCTTGTCTTTAATCTCAATGTCGAATTCTTGGAGCAGAAGCACCTACTAGATGAGCCTTGTATTGGCAAAAAGATATCACAATGTCGCATGGTCTGTAAAAATAAGATCATATGAGCCTAAAAGATAAGAACGAAATTTCCCATATGTAAATACCACAGCAAGCAATTCCTTTTCTGTAGTTGTGTAATTCAGTTGTGCTCCTGTCAAGGTCTTGCTTGCGTAGTAGATGGCGTGCAAACTCTTTTCCTTCTACTGGACAAGGACACAACCAATGGCATGATCACTTGTATCACACATAATCTCGAAGGGAAAAGACCAATCCGGAGACATCAGAATGGGTGCTATTGTAAGTGCCTTCTTCAACCTGTTAAAGGCATCCAAACAATCATCATCAAACACAAAAGGCACATCTTTAACTAATAAATGAGTCAAAGGTCTAGTGATAAGAGAGAAATCTTTGATGAACCTTCTATAGAACCCTACATGACCAAGGAAGGCTCGGATGCCCTTGATGTTGGTAGGAGGTGGTAACTTTTCAATTACTTCAGTCTTAGCTCGATCCACCTCAATCCCTTTGCATGAGATCTTATGGCCTAATACAATTCTCTCTTGGACCATGAAATGACACTTCTCCCAGTTTAAAACTAGATGAGACTCCTGACATCTTTGACGTACTCTGTCCAAATTAAACAAAAAATGATCAAAAGAATCTCCAAAGATAGCAAAGGCATTCATAAATACCTCCATGAAGTTCTCATTCATGTATGCAAATATGACCATCATGCACCTTTGGAATGGGGCAGGTGCATTGCATAAACCAAAAGACATCCTCCGTTAAGCGAAAGTCCCATAAGGACAAGTGAAAGTGGTCTTCTCCTGATCCTGTGGATATATAAACACCTGATTGTACCCTAGATATCCATCAAGAAAATAGTAAAATGCATAGCTAGCCACCCTTTCAATCATCTGGTCCACAAAAGTAAAAGGAAATGATCTTTCTTGGTGGCCAAATTAAGCTTCTGGTAATTAATACACACTCTCTAACCTGTGATGGTCCTAGTAGAAATCTTTTCACCTTTTTCATTTTCCATTACTGTCATGCCTCCCTTCTTAGGCACACACTGTATCGGACTCACCCATTCACTATCTCAAATGGGATAAATAATCCTCACATCCAAAAGCTTCACTATCTCCTTCACAACCTCTTGCATGTTTGGATTTAACCTTCTCTGTCGCCTCCTCACAGTTTTACATCTTGCTTCTAGGTTTATCCTATGGATCACCACATTGGGGCTAATCCCTCTAATATCATAAATTTGCCACCCTATGGCTCTCATCCTCTTCCTAATGGTCTCCACCACTTTTTCTTCTTGCTCACAATCTAATTGGTTGGAGATAATGATGGGAAGGGTATGGTTCTTACCTAAAAAGGTGTATGTCAAGTGGGAAGGTAAGGGTTTAAGCTCTAAAGTGGGGGCCTAACAATAGAAGGTGGTGCGGGTATATCTGTTCTCTCCAATTTCTCTATCTGAACTTCCTCACATAAGTCCTCTTCTCTCACACTCTCATCCCTGTGCACTTCAATAACTTCATTAACTTCCTCTTCAACCTCCTTCACACACTCATCCACAACATCAATTTTCATACATGTAGTACCATCCATCGATTTCTTCAAAGATTTAGACATGTTAAATTCGACTTGCTCATCACCAATTCTCAAAACAAGTTTTCCTTCATGCGCATCAACTAATGCCCTACTAGTATTCATAAAGAGCATACTTAAAATCAATGCACAATTTCTATCAGCTTCAAAATCCAACATAACAAAATCAACAGGAATGATAAATTTATCCACTTTTACCAACATATCTTCTATAACTCCAATTGGCCTCTTAATGGATTGATCCGTAAGTTGAATTAGCATGGATGTTGGCTTGACCTCTCCTAGTCCCAATTTCCTGAAAATAGACAAAGGCATTAAGTTAATACTTGCACTTAAATCACATAAGCATTTAGCAAATTCAATGTCGCCAACAACACATGTAATAGTAAAACTCCCCGAATCTTGTAGCTTTGATGGCATCGTGCTTAAGATAATCGAACTATAAATCTCTGTCAAGGTTACCATCTGATTGTCCTCCTAAGTGCGTTTATGTGTTAGTATGTCCTTAAGAAACTTCGCAAACTTTGGAATGCACTCCAAGGCTTCCACCAATGACAAGTTAATCTAAAGCTTCTTCAATTTCTCCAAAAACTTGGAAAACTGAGTGTCCACCTAATGTTGTCTCACCCTTTGTGGATATGGAAGTTTAGGCTTGTAGGGTGGTGGTGGTACATAAGGTCTCTCTTATTCTATCTCTTTGCCTTTCCCCTTTTGTTGGGTATCCTTTTGCACACTTGGTTCCTCCATCTACTTGCCACTTTGAAGTGTAATAGCCTTGAGTTATTCCTTTGGGTTGGCCTCAGTATTGCTTGGTAGGCTACCTGCACTTTTAGAAGACAAAGCATTAGCAAGTTGACCTACCTATACCTCCAAGTTGTGGATGGATGAGGCATGGTTCTTCACAATCTGATCAAACTTTGCCTCCATCCTTTTTTGACTTTCCTCCTGGCTTGAAAACATCCCCTTTGGTTCTCCTCTTGATTTGCCAGTTTGGAGCCCAAGACATCCATTATCTTGTCCATTTTGGTCTTCAAAGATCCAAATCAGTCTTGCTAAAATCCAAAAGGTCCTTGCGGTCTTGTTTGGCCACCTGCATTATTAGTACTCCAAGAGAAATTTGGGTGGTTTTTCTACCCCGGATTATAAATATTAAAGTATAGATTGTTACCTCACTGTGGTTGGCCCAAGTAATTTACCTGTTCTGTTCTACTAGCTCCCCAAAAGAAGCATTTTGCTATGCAATGGTTGTCCTGTTGACATAACTCATACTATGATTACATAGCTTTAGCTGTAGATGAAGATGCTCCTTGCATGTTGCTTAACTGCTTAGTGAGGGTTGTGATATGTGCCTGTAAAGCTGTAACAGAGTCAATTGGGATTATACCTTTTTGCTCATTTTGCCCCTATCTACTTCTCTCACTTGACAACATACAACTATTGCTCGCCAACTCTTACAAAAGATTATGAGCTGCATCAATAGTTTTTCTCATAAAAAATCCTCCAGTAGTTGCATTAATGGTTCCTCTTGTGCTCTGATTTACACCATTGTAGAATGTTTGCAAAAGGAACTCCCTCGGAAGGTTGTGGTAGGGGCAACCTCTCTGTAATTCTTTAAACCTCTCATAAGCTTCATATAAAGACTCCCCATCACTTTGTTGAAATTTTGTGATTTCCTTAATGATTCTTATTGTCTTAGTCAAAGGGAAGTATTTAGCAAGGAATGCTTGGGCTTCCCAAGTAGTGATATGCCCTAAACTGAGAGAGTTATTCCATGCCTTTGCCCGATCTCTCAAAGTGAAAGAAAACAATCGCAACCTCACGGCATCGTCAGACATCCCATTAAACTTGAAGGTGTCGCAGATCTCCAAAAAATTTGCAAGATGGGCGTTGGGATCTTCGTTGGACGACCTATAAAATTGCACACTACTTTGAAGTATGTTGAGGAGTGCCGGATTGATCTCGAAATTATTAGCTTGAATTGTTGGACTTGCAACTCGATGAGGACTAAAAACTTAGCCTTATAAAGTCCATCAATGTCCTCTCAACTCCTCCTTGCTCTCCTTCTTTTGCCATATTTTTTTGTATATTGTCTCGGCGCTTCGCTCTGCTCAACTCTCATTCGTGCCTTGTGATATCTAATAACTCTTTCAATAGACCTTCGCACGCTCCTTGTGTTCATGCACCTGTAAATACTTAAGGAAAAATATCAAAAAAAACTTTTAAATTAAAGTAACCCAAACTAAACAAGATGCTAAACAAACAATCCTAGGGAACGACGCCAAAAACTTGTTGATTGCAAAACAAACTACTAATTTTACACTCAAAACTTCAAGTATACGGGTCGTAACTTGTAGTAAAAAGCGGTTATTGATCCCATAAGGATTGTGTTTAGGCACCACTTAATTCAAGTTGCTCTTTGTTTAAGAAACCAATTCAAACAAATTTAAATAGATAAGTAAAACAAAGACAAACTAAAGGTAAAGGAAACAATGTAACCAAAGCCAAAATTGTAAGCTAAAACTTGGAGAAAATCAAGATTAAAATTAGGACTTGTCATTATCCCTATTTGCTCCCCTCTTCTCTTCTCCTCTTTTGGTTCCTAGCTCAATCATGAAGGTGACCACCCTCAATTCCTACACCAAAATGATCAATTCTTATCTGAAACCAATATCAAACATAAAAGAACAACCATGAAGATCAAAGTAAACAAAAACACAAAGAATAAGTCCTAAAATACCATAATAATAAGCTATTATGCAAGAAACACATGCAAAATACTTAGAAAAAACACACACTAATGCACAACTATCAATAAGAAAACAAATATATAAGATTAGAGAAATAGTTAATGAATTTTCTAAAAACCACATTTTCCCTAGTAACAACGTCAAAAACCATGGTGAGTTGTGCATACATATGTGTGAATGCTACTAAATTTTTCATAATACAATTTTTTTCACTCACAAACTATGCAAGTAAAGTTATTGCTGGTAAGAAATATAATGGTAAGTAGGGGTTAAATCCTGTGAAGAAATAATATGGATTATTAATACCTAACACTATTACTTAACCTAATAAAAATTAATGAAAATATTATTTTTATAAGTTTTAGATAATTAACTATAAAATAAAACTAAAACCTAGACAATAGTTAATGAAATCAACAATAAGGCAATTTATTACAAGATAACTCATTTTAAATAATATTGTTTAGATTATTACTTCCCTTAGTAGTACCTTCGACTTTACAATTTTATTAACCTAGTCTAGATATATTTTCTAGACTGATAAGATCTCTCGGATATTGAAACTATACTCTCTTATGCTACAACAATTCATTTTCCAATTAATTAACCCATATCTTTGTCATGTTTATCATATATTTAAATGCATTAAGATTTAAGAAATCTTATGAAAGGTTTCGCCCCAGCATTAGGAGATCACATAGGTCTCTTTTGAGCACATCGTTTAACCCTATCTTACTAAGCTATGATGCACTCATAAGAAAACTCTCTTTAGTCATCTATAAATGAATTTAAATTAGATTTTTACTTTAATATAAATAAATAAAAATTAAGATCAATAAGAGTTGATTCATAAAAATATATCTCATATCATAACTTAAATCAAATTAATCCATATAAAAATAACATCTAGGTTTTCTTATCTAAATATAAAAAAGTATTTAGCTACAAAACATGTTTAAACAGTAAAATCCAAAAACAAAAACAAAGAAGTCATAAAAGAAATTAATATTGATGAATTCCTAATTTATTGATAACTTTTTTTTGGAAAATTAAATGTAGCATATTAAGTATCTATAGTCTTAAAGACTAAAAGGGTGTTCAGAATACAAGACCTATTAAGACAAAGCCTCAAAATGATTACCCAAATAAACAAGCCCTGCCTCTTCCTAATTATATAGAGTAGCTAGATTATTCAAAGAACTTCATCAAATTAAATTGGAGATTACCACGTGTTCTCTAGATCATTGAAGGATAACTCTTAGCAAATTCTCTTTATTTTCCTCATCTCCTTTGAAGCAGCTCCAATTCCTCTCACACTAAATAAGGTACATGCATATGGATTGAGATTAGTGTTTTCTAATTGCTGTTTAAATTCCCATCTGTTACAATCCAACTTAGTATTGCTTTGTAATCAAATAGTTTATTGGAAATTGATAAAGCCTCTTGCATTTTGTTACATCATTTTACAGTCAAAAATGATATTTATAATACAACTTTTAGATGCCCAAAGTTAATAGGTACATTCAACTGGGTTGTAATGCCTTTTGGTGTAAAGAATGTTGGAGCCATATATCAAAAGGCCATGAATGCCATTTTTCATGATTTGATAGGGTATACGTGTTGGCCCCCGAATTCTTTTCTTATTGAATAAGCATGTTTTCAATTTTATTTTTGAGGTTTTGATTGATTAATTACTTTTAGTTAGAGTTTTATTAGCATGTCAATGATTGGAGGATTTATTGCTTAGATTGATGGAATTAGAAGAATTAAATGGAGAAATTAAGATTAAGTTAGAGTATAGTATGGTGTTAGTTAAATTGAAGGAATAAGAATGCATAAGGGCAAAATGGGAAGATCAATTAAGGTTAAAAGGTATAAGGCTTACAAGGAGGGTAATTTGGTCATTTTGGCTTCATTAAAAGAAACAAAAGCAATTTTGTCTTATGTTGGAAAGGAGGAACGAAAATTTCAAAGAAAAGGAGAGGTAAGTGTTTCGGTTGAGAGGAGAAAGAAGAGAAGAAGAAGAAGAACAACCTAGGGATTTCATCTTTCTTTGCTTTAAAAGATTGATTTTAAGAGTTTTTCAAGAACGAAAAAGAAAGAGGAAGATTTGATCTTCCATTTAAGCCAAAGAGCAAAAATCATGGGTGGAGATTCAAGGTTAGTTGATTTAAATCCTTTGGAATTTTGAAGGAGTTTTGGTTCAAATGGCTTAGGAAAAGTATGGGTATGAGTGTTCTAGGATAAATTTCATGTTTTG
>JAOTAX010000008.1:24546574-24559028 GCA_025629825.1 Erythroxylum guanchezii | reverse complement strand
TATCATATGGATGATCTATCAAATGTCAATGATTAATCTCATCATAGCAATGGTGCAAATATCCTTAGACTTGAGGTGCTCAAGGATATCTTATATATTGATCCTGTGCTTTGACATCATTCCTTATTGCCTCAAGACGAGGTCTCTCATAGGGTAGTGATAAGGTACAACTATTGGTATTTGAAGGTAACTAGGTAGCCAATAAAGTATTCACCACTTCTG
Source organism: Erythroxylum guanchezii (assembly GCA_025629825.1). NCBI lineage: Eukaryota > Viridiplantae > Streptophyta > Magnoliopsida > Malpighiales > Erythroxylaceae > Erythroxylum > Erythroxylum guanchezii. The sequence continues at coordinate 24,558,806 of JAOTAX010000008.1, read as the reverse complement.
ATAGAAGGAGATGATACCCACAACATCTTATTGGGGTCATTACTCAGGAGTCTCTGGCCAAAGCAGTTATATATCATGAAGATAGTCTTCAATGACGCATAGAGTAATGAGATCTTAGGACCAGAACTAACATCACTTGGACTAGATGTGACGTAGTCAGTCTAGTGGGAGTTGACACATAGCCCATACTCCGAACCAAGTCGGGTATAAAATGGTGAAGGGATGAATTGCACGGTAATTGTCAAGGGAAAGATTCGTAAGTCAAATAATTAACTATCGAAGAGTTCATGCGTTAATCCACTTATATTCTGGTAAATTGGCATCATGAAACCCTTCATGATTTGCTGAATTAAGAGCTAATTCAAGTGGCATGAAACCATCCATGATTTGATAGAATTAAGAGTTAATTTAAGTGCCCAGAATAACCGAAAGCCTAAAGGTAACTGTATAAAACGATCAGATGAAAAATAAAGTATGCATGGCTATCATTGAAGTAGGTCACAATCATGGCTCATATACGACAGATGATGTATAAGTGAGTTCTTCACTTATGTACACATGTACTGAGAAATTAAAACACACTCAAGTGAGAGGATAAGGGGTCTAGAAGTGTTCTGGAGTTAGAGAGAAGTGGTCTTAAGTCTTGTTCATGCAATTTTTGCATGAATTTAATTGCATGCAACATATTCTTGATCTATCTCTCTATTTAAGCATCTATTTAAACTCATCTTGTTTGGTGCTCTAACCACCCTTACACAGTGATTTTTCTTCATCTTTGCATGTTCTTAAATGATCAAGGAAGTTGTATGGTGTTTTCTATAACACAAACAAGGAGAAGATTAAAGAAAGGAGGAGCATTATCAAAGGTACATATGCTTAAATTTCATGTTCTTATATTCTGTGTATGCATGCATCTAAGATTCTGAATTTTGGGATGTTGTGGGGCTAGAATTTAGATTCCAACACTTCTGCTGCCTTGTTGCGCATATGATGCATGAATCTATGGCTACCTAATAGTGGTCTCAGAGCAAGGTTATGCATGTATAAGATGATCTATTGAACATGTGCAAAATGTTTGCTGGGTTGAGACTAACATGCATATTGATTTCAAAAATTCGTATAAATTGAAAAAAAATGGTTTTTTGTTATTTTCTTTCACAGAAATGTTTATAAGATGTTATATTATGTTTTTTTCAAACGAAATTCAATTGAATGTTATTTTCTATTTTATTGCGAATTAAACTTAGTCTATTCATATGTTGGTTTCTGGGAATTTCTGGAAAGTACAATGTATGTGTCGATCTTGAAAATTTTGTAATAATTCTAGAAAACTATTTTTCTAATTTTCTTTCATATAAATGTTTATAAGGTGTTATGTTATGTTTATTTCAAAGGAAAATGCAATTGAATGTCATTTTCTTTTTTATTATTGTTTTAGTTTCAGCCTAATGCATGTATGAAGTTCTGGGAAATTCAGGAAATATGATGAACATGAATGCTTGTAAATTCCATATTAATTTTTATAAAAATTGTTATTATGAATTTTCTGCTTGGACAAGAAAGGTAAGATGTTGCCACATATATGAGATTAATGACACTTATTGTTAAAGTTATTATCTTATGCATGCAAGATGTAGAGTATGACTAGTGTTATAAGTAATATGACAAGTGTCATAAACAAGTGATGTGTTGGCTGATTTTGCTAAGTTAATAAATAATTCCTAGGAATTAGTTACTAGAAATTTTTATTAGGCACATTTAGAATGTGTATAAGACTTTGGAATTTTTCTAAAATTAATTGAATTTGATTCAATTAATAAATCAAGTGAAAGTCAACATTGGTCAGCTTTTTGAAAGCTGATGGAGTTGACTTGTTTAATGACTTATATGTATTTGTTTTGATTATAAGACAGTAAAAATATTTTATGAGATACAAAATCTATTATTTTGATGCTAGTAGCATGCTAAGTGCATGTGTTTGAAATTAGGGTTTTGAAAAAAAAAATCAAAATCGAATCGGTCTTTTTAGTACCTAGTAGGTTAACTTATTTATCTTGATGATTTTAGCCATCAAGATATTTTTTGGCTTGTGCCAAAATTGTCTTGATAAATTTGAGATGAGCTAGGGATGTTTTAGATGACTAATTGATGTTCGGGAATTTTTGAAACCCTAGGGATTAATTTAGAATTAATCCAAGTAGAGCATTGCATTTCTAGTGTGACTAGAAAAGACATGTGTACTAGGATTAAAGTGTTTATTTTGGACATCAAAATAATTAAAATTTTAAGGTTCCGAATCGAACCACATTCATAATTCGAATTAGCCAAGGCTAACTCCAATACTCGATTTAGTTTAAGAGTTTAATCGAATAATGAACTTTTGATGCATTGTCAAGTCACAACTTAAATTAAAACTCTTTTGTATGTTACAAGCATTATATGCATTTTAAGGGTTGGTTAAAATGATATGATAGTGTGGTTATGGACACAAGCCCAATTTAATTGAGTCGTCCATAATCTAAATATATATATGAGATATAAATATATAAATACCATTCAAGTATTGATGAGACCAAAGAACAAATCCCTCAACGGAAACATTAGGACTTACGCCTTCCATTAATATGGCAAGAATGGTTCTTTTAGAAATGCGTTGTTAGGCAAACCCAAGCCTACTCTACACGCATATGTTTAAACTATGGAAATTATAATTTCGGATTAATGGTTTGGTCCTAACTAGAAGCATTGATTTGTTGGGCAAACCTAAGGTTAACGTTGATAGAAGCGAAGTTGGGTCATATACATGGGATGTATACGAATCAAGAGTTGATAACCCAATGAGTGTGGTAAATCAATAGTTGATGGCACAAGTTGATAGCTGCATAACTGAATGCAATTGGTATGAATGATACCTACTGATTGACCTAAAGTGGCTTGTTGGGCAAACCCAAGGTCATTCTTAGTGATATTGGATATAGACCCATTAGGAAAACCATAAGTTTTTTTAAATTCGTAGTGACGGCTATGGATTTAGATAAAAATAGTGGGACCCATAATGTATGTGATTAAAGTGCTTATGGATATGCATTAGTGTACATTCTAACACTTTCTCTCATTCTTCTAGGTTATTGAATTGCCACGATGTCTTAGTCCAGTGTGAACCTACGCTCTCCAACAAACTCATAAGACCTAACATCTTAGATTGGCTACAAAATTTAAGAATTGTTCTCAAATCTGAGAAACTAGGATATGTCCTAAATGAACCACTTCCTGATCCCCCCTGCTGCCGATGCATCTGTTGAGGATCAGAAAGCTTACAAGGAGCTACTAGATGATATTGAGCTGGCTAACTGTATAATGCTGGCCTCTATTTCACCAAAACTGCAAAAGTAGGATGAGGCTATGGATGTTTATACCATAGTCTACCATCTAAGGGAAATGTTTGATGAGCAAGCTCAGTCTGAAAGGTTCGAGACCTCGAGGTTGCTTTTCTGCTCTAAGATGGCTAAGGGATCATCTCCAGTGCAGTATGCATTGAAGATGGATGGATACATTGAGAGGTTCATTAGTTTGGGTTTCATAATGGATCATTAATTAAGTATAGACTTAATTCTGACTAGTTTAACCCATATTTACTCAAAGTTTTTACTTAACTATCGGATGAACCAAATATCCACCTCGATACCTGAGCTAATTAATCTACTCAAAATAGTTAAGCAAACGGTCAAGAAAGACAGTAAGGCTATGATGCTAGTGGACTCTCCTTCTAGTTCTCACAAGAGGAACCAAAAGAAGAAGAAGAAGTCTAAGAAGCCAATGGGAGGTGTAGCCAAGAAGAAGGCAAAGGAGACTACATCAAAGGGGATATGCTTCCATTGCAACAAGGAAGGACATTGGAAGAGGAACTGCAAAGCCTATCCGGAGTCGCTGAAGCAGAAGAAGGCATTAGATGTTCCACCATTTACTTCAGGTATGTTATTTATCATTGAGGTTTAAATTATTTCTGATCATAACATTTAGGTATTAGATATCGAATGTGGCTCACACATATGTTTTAACATGCAGGGCCTCAGGGATAATAGATTGCTCAAGAAGGGAGAGGTGGACCTACGTGTGGGAAATGGAGCAAGAGTTGCTGCATTAGCCATAGGAATCTATTTTTTGTATCTTTCCAGTAGGCTAGAGTTATTTTTGGATAATTGCTATTATATATCCGTTGTGAAAAAGAACATTGTATCTGTTTCATGTCTTAATAAAACGGGATTTTATTTAACTTTTTTAAGTAATGATTGTTCAATTAAGTTGAATAAAATGTTGCATGGTACTGCTATATTATGCAATGGTATTTACATATTAGATATGTGCAATCCTATTTTTAATGTCAATGACAATAAAAGACAAAAACGAGATAACTTAAAATCATATTACTTATGGCATTGTCGACATGGCCATATAAGTGAGAGACGTATGGTTAAGGTACACAGGAGTGGCAACTTAGGGTCATTTAATTATGAATCATATGACACATATGAATCTTGCCTGTCAGGCGAGATGACTAAATTACCTTTTAAAGGAAAGGGCAAACTAGCGAATGGGTTATTAGACCTAATACATTCTGATGTATGTGGTCCAATGTCCATTCATGCTAGAGGTGGTTTTATGTACTTCATTACCACTATCAATTATTATTCATGATATGGGTATGTGTATCTATTAAGATACAAGTCTAAAGCATTTGAAATGTTTAAACAATTTAGTTATGAAGTAGAGAAATAGCGTGGTAAAAGTGTCAAGACACTTCAATCAAATCGAGTCGGTGAATACTTAAACTAGGAGTTTCTAATTTATCTCAAGGATAATGGGATTGTATCCCAATGGAATCCACCTTACACACCACAACATAATGGTGTGGCTAAAAGGAAAAACCGAACCTTGTTAGACATGGTAAGGTTAAGATGGGCTTAGCAGATCTATTGAAATCCTTTTGGGGTCATGCGCTCGAGATTGCTATTTATGTGATAAATAGAGTCCCTTCAAAAGCAGTTGTTATTACTCCATATGAGATATGGACTAACAAAAAACCTATCTTTTTCATATGAAAATTTGGGGTTGTTCAACTTACGTGAAGTAGATTCAATCAGACAAGCTTGAAGTGAAATAAGATAAATGTCTGTTTGTAGGAAATCCTAAGGAAATAATTGGATATCAATTCTATAATGCTTTAGAGCAGAAGGTGTTTGTCTCAAATCATGTTGTCTTTTTAGAGAAAGAGTTTCTTCTAAGAGAAAACAGTGGGAGCAAAGTTGAATTTGATAAAGTTCATGATGCTCAAATAGACACAAATCAATTGCCTGAACCCGAGATTGCTATTCATGGAGATGAGACAATAGTTGAACCTTCTGGCACACAAAATGTTCGTAGGTCAAGTAGGATACGCACTTTTCTAGAGACATGGATTTCTCATAAGTGAACAAAATGACGTATTGCTCATAGTAGAAGATGAGCCTATAACCTATGAGGAGGCTCCAAAGAGTTCATAATCTAAAAAATGGCTTCAAGTCATGAAATTCGAAATGGATTTCATTTTTGAAAGCCAAGTATGGACTTTGGATGACCCACTCAAAGGGCTAAAATCCATAGGTGTAAATAGATTTTTAAGAAGAAAATCGACATGGATGGTAATGTGATTACCTATAAAGCGAGGCTAATCACTAAAGGTTATTGTCAAAGACAAGGAGTTGACTATGACGAGACATTTAGCCCCATAGCCATGCTTAAATCCATTAGAATACTCCAAGCCATTGCTACTCATTATGATTATGAGATATGGCAAATTGATGCGAAGACAACTTTCCTAAATGGAAACCTAGTTAAGGATGTGTATATGATACAACCTAAGGGCTACATATCTAAAGATGGCAAAAAGTTATGCAATCCATTTATAGATTGATGCAAGCATATAGGAGTTGGAACATCCGATTTGATGAGAGAATCAAAGAGTTTGGTCTCTCACAAAATCCTAATGAACTTTGTGTGTACAAGAAGCTTAGTGGGAGTGCTATCATATTCCTTATGTTATATGTGGATGACATATTACTAATAGGAAATGATGTCTCAAGTTTGCAATCAGTTAATATTTGGTTGTCCTAGAATTTTCCTATGAAGACATTGGAGAAGCAACTTATATATTGGGAATAATGATCTATAGAGATAGATCAAGGAAGTTGCTAGGTCTTTCACAGTCTACATACATAGATAAAGTGCTAAAGAGGTTCAACGTGGAGCAGTTCAAGAGAGGGTTTCTTCTTATAGCTTATGGGATAAAACTCTTGAAATCTGTGTCCTAAGACGCAAGATGAGAGGACTTACATGAGTATGATCCCGTATGCTTCAACAATAGGATCAATCATGTATGTTATGTTATGTACAAGATTTGATATATTGTATGCTCTAAGTGTTACAAGCAGATCTCAATTGGATCCTGGTGAGTGTTACTAAGTGGTTGTCAACAATATCCTAAACTACTTGAGGACCAAAGATGTATTTTTGATATATGGAGATGGAGATCTTGTAGTTTGCCGACATACAGATACCAGTTTTCAATCTGATCAGGATGACTCCAAATCTCAGTCAGGTTACATTTTCACACTGAATGGTGGAGCAGTCAGTTGGAAGAGTTCCAAACAAGAGACGACTATAGATTCAATGACCAAGTCAGAGTAAATTGCAAATCCAATACTACTGCAAAAGTAGAAAAGGAAGCTGTTTGGATCATTGGAGTGGTTTCGAGCATTATAGATCCGATACTATTGTACTGTAACAATAATGGGGCTATTGCTTAAGCCAAGGAACCAAGGGATTATCAAAGGTCCACGCACATAATCAGGAGATATCACCCAATCAGGGAGATAATTGGTAAAGGTGATGTGAAGATAGAGAAAGTGCCTATAGATCAGAACATTGCTGATCCTTTGACTAAGACACTTCCTTAAATGAAATTTAATTCTAGTGTACTCACCTATGGTATTAGATACAAAGGTGATTGGCTTTAGTGCAAGTGGGAGATTCTTATAGTAGTGCTCTAAAGGGAATCACCTTTAGTGCTTTTGTACAAACTTTATTTTGATTAATAAAGCGAAAGGCAATTTTTCATTAGTTTGATGTTTGTTTATATATGAATTGATGTCGATCTTAAATCGAATTAATGAAGTCCATGATACAAAACATAGCATGAAGGAAATCATCATAATAAGTTTCCTATCATGTATAATTATGTTAGTATCTAAATTAACCCTAGTCATAAGATCAATAAGACAAGACATTATTAATCTAGATAGACTAGCATATGTTATACTCATTGATTTTATCAAGCAGTGAATCTCACAAACTGTAAGCATGAGATGTTTAGAGTTAACATGTAGATGTTTACTAAGATTAGTAAGTACATCAGATGACCCGCTATGAGATTATCATATGGATGATCTATCAAATGTCAATGATTAATCTCATCATAGCAATGGTGTAAATATCCTTAGGCTTGAGGTACTCAAGGATATCTTGGATACTGATCCTATGCTTTGACATCATTCCTTATTGCCTCAAGACGAGATCGCTCATAAGGTGGTGATTGGATACAACTATTGGTATTCGAAGGTAAATGCGCAACCAATAATGGATTCTCCACTTCTAATAGAAGGAGATGATACCCATAACCTCATATCAGGGTCAATGCTTAGGAGTCTCTGGCCAAAGTAGTTTTGCGTCAAAAAGAGAGTCTTCAATGACACATAGAGTAATGAGATCTCAGGACAAGAACTAGCATCAATTGGACTAGACGTGACATAGTTAGTCTAGTGGGAGTTAACACATAACCCATACTTTGAACCAAGTGGGGTGTAGAATGGTGAAGGGACAAATTGCACGGTTATTGTCTATGGAAAGATTCGTAAGTCAGATAATTAACTATTGAAGAATTCGTGTGTTAATCCACTTATATTTCAGTAAATTGGCATCATGAAACCCTTCATGATTTGCTTGAATTAAGAGCTAATTCAAGTGGCATGAAACCATCCATGATTTGCTCATACTAAGAGTTAATAACAAGTGCCCAGAATAACCAGGAACCTAAAGGTCACACGCATAAAAGATCGGATGAAAAACAAAATGTGCATGATTGTCATTGAAGTAGGTCATGATCATGGCTTATATACGACAAATGATGCATAAGTGAGTTCTTCACTTATGTACACATGTACTAAGAAGTTAAAACACACTCAACTGAGAGGATAAGGGGTTCAGAAGTGTTCTAGAGTTAAAGAGAAGTGCTATTGGGTCTTGTTTATACAATTTATGCAATTGTTCCATGAATCTAATTGTATGCAACATAATCTTGATCTATCTCTTTATTTGAGAATCTACTTGAACTCATCTTGTTTGGTGATCTAATCACCCTTATACACTGATTTTTCTTCATCTTTGCATGTTCTTGAGTGATCAAGGAAGGTGTTTGGTGTTTGCTACAACCCAAACAAGGAGAAGATTAATGAAAGGAGGAGATTATCAAAGGTACATGTGCTAAAATTTCATGCTCTTATAATATGTGTATACATGCATCTAAGATTCTAAATTTTGGGGTTGTCGTGGGGTTGGAATTTAGATTCCGACACTTCCACTGCTTTGTTGTGCATGTGATGCATGAATCCATGGCTCCCTAACACAAGGATAGACTAGAGATGGTTCTAGACTCGACCGAAAATTTCTTAAAATATTTTTGATAACTCTGAAAAGCTACGGACTAAGTTTGAATGAAATTTAAAAGCCTCGAAATGTACTTTGAGGAATTAGGTGATACTTTTTAATGAAATCCAAATGATTTCTGGATGAATAGTGAATCCAAGTGAATAATATTTTTAGATGAAAAGTGAATCTACTTAAATAGTGATTTTGGGGACCCAACCCCTAAAATTCGAAATATACCTAGAATGGGTATTATAGTTTAATGATACTAAAATGGTAAATTTGATTTATTGGGTTACAGGTTATATTTGGTTTTGATGGTGTAAATTGCACCCTTTTGATGTAATATTAAGGTTTTATAACATTGGAAGCAATTAGGAGAAGAAAAATCAAGAAAACCTATTATGTGAAGCTTTGGTCAAACTTGGTCAAAGGTTACATATATTGCCTAAAGTGTTTTATTTTGTCACTTGATGATTTAAGATCAATGAATGACATTAGGAAGTTAGTTTAATGATGAAAGAATGAAAGAAAAACCATAGAAATGATTAGATGAGTTTTCAGCCAAGGTTAAGGTTTTTAATGTGTTATGATCCAAAATTCTATTTTGATGTTTTATGATGTTCATAGCATTATTTTGATGCTAATGAAGTAAAGAAAAAAAATAATTGATTTGGAATTAGTTTTGGTTGAAATTCCACTTAGAGTGCTTGATTTTGTAAAAAATTTGTTAATGAAATTTTATGGCTTAAATGTGTAAATTAAAATTTCATGGGAGTGAATTTGGATTGGTTTTAATTCTTAAAAATCAAATGAAATTGAATTGGAAGAGTTTAATGTATAATATGTTAAGTTTAGCTTTAAGGGCATTTTTAGTATAAAAATATGGTTATGAAGTAATAACCATGTGAGTGTGATTAAGGATGTCGAATGTATGTGGAGACAAATAAAGTTGACATGGTTTATGGTATATTTAATTGAAAAATGTATTAAGGAGTTAAATGTATTGGTATTAGGTTTTCGGATCGAAAAACAAAACCAACTGAAGGGTTTCGAAGTGATGATGAAAAAGAAAACTAACAAGTTATAAGTGTATTTAACTATTTTATATGACTTAATTCTTTGTAAAAGAATTGATGACATGTCAATGTTCTTTAAATTGAGTTTATGCAAATGATTTTCATTTGATCATGATATGAATATTTATACTGAGTTTTATGGAAATGATATTTTACAAGTGAATATTGCTAGCATAAGTATATGCTTTGGCAATATATAAGTTTTAAATTGAAAGTTAAATTTTATATGATTGGGAGTTACATTGAAATATTTCAATTATGAATCCTTCCATACTTAATTTAGAAAATAAGATAAGACGTAAATGTAAGAGTTGCTTTTGCCTATGGTATACCATTAGGCTTTTACATGTTATTATATCGATATATTTATAATGGTTAACCTATTACAGGTAAGTGATGTAGAACTAGCTCCGTAAATAGTAGTTAACCAGTAATGGATAAGCGATGTAAAACCAGCTTTGTGACTTATTACGGGTAAGCGATGTAGAGCTAGCTCTGTAACTACCAGTCTATAGCAGTTAACCCGTTACGGGTATAAGATGTAGAACCAGCTTCGTAGATAGTGGTTAACTAGTTGCAGGTAAGCGATGTAGAACTAGCTCTGTGACTTTATGCCTTACGTACCGTATGGTAAAGAAACTTATAGTGAGCTATGTTGAGTAAGGAAAGACATGAAAATAGTAATCCCACCACTATTTATGTTAAAGTAATTTAAAAGGTACTGTATGGTACCAATGCTAGTGGTTGGCTTATTTTTAAGTATTAAAGTTGTCATAAACTTATTGCCAACACTATTTATTAATTATGGAAAATGGGAAATGGAAACTTTTATATGATGCGTTTAATTTTGAAAAGCATTTCGAAATATTTCTAAAAAAAATTAAAATTGTGTTTTACGAAATGTTATGTTATTACCAGATTTGATTATGCACGAATAAATTGTTATGGAAAATGTGTTACCATGAGCTTTATGATTGTGTTGAATATTGCAGTTATATTGTTATGAAAAGTTCAATTTTTTTATAAACTAATTATACTAACTGAGCTCGTTTAGCTCACCCTTATTTTTATGTTTGTAAACAATCCACCCAAGGTATGCTTATAAATGTTGTCGTAATTGGGACTCCACCTCAAGACTAGTTGTATTGTAAGGTACTGCTCTACTTGTTTCATTTGCTATATACATTTTTGTAAAGAATGGAAGTTTATAAAAGCTTTTAAATGAAATGCATGAATAAGTTTTAGATTTTAAAAGTTTATTGTAGTGATTGTTGAGAATCATTTGTTTAGCTTGTTTATGAGTGGACTTAAAGTCCAAATTTATAATTGAGAAATTGGTGTGAATATATAAGTATTTTCAAATTTTAATGGGCTTTTAAAATTTTTGGGAATGTCAAAATGTAGTCATTATGCTTTCAAAATTTTTGATAGAATGATAGAAAAAAAAGTTCCCACTATTTTCCACGCTTTTAATTATTAAAGTATAAAAGTTTTAAATAGTTGAATAGCTTGGCTTTACGAGAACCCTTCAATCGAGTCAGATATTGATTGGAGGGATACTGTAGGGTCATCGGGACTCCACTCGGGTTCTAGAAGAGGAGCTCCAGGATAGGTCCTTTCACTTTAGTATTAATGTTTTTTTAGTAATTCAATAAATATATAAATAAAGAAAGAAAGATATGTACAATCAAAAGATTTGCAAGAATGCAATCTCTAGTCTATACAAAGAACCTAATATGTGTGAACGAGGAACCCTATAAATGGTCGCCTTGCCTACATAACAAAACAACAACCTAATATGTATCAGCCCTCAAGATGTCCATAATAAGGAGCTCCTCACCAAAATTACAAAAATTCCTAAGATTAGGTTCTGCCTCCAAACTAATCAAGATCATCTTCACTACATAATCAAGGAGTTTCATATCAGGAAAGAAAACATTGCTTCTGCAGATCACAGAGTTTGCTAGATTGCAAAGAATTTCTGCAATGCTATTGTTGTAACATCCTACCCCCGATAGGAAGGGTAAAATAATAATTTGGAAAGGGCTAAGAGGGTTTAAATTGTTGTGCAATATACATGCATATTCCTCCATGTGAATTGTGAAATTTGCACATGAAAATGACTGTACATGCATTCATGACATTTTCCGGTATATGTGCCTAAATGTGGTTTTATTGTGAAAAATGTGGTTTTTGTGCGTGAAAATTTAATTGGAGTGAAATGTTATGTGTTTTACATTTTTAGGGAAGTTTAGAAATTTTTCTGGAAATTTTCGGGGAGAATTTCCGGACCGAAAAAATCACCAAGTGGCAGACTGATTGGTTTTCGGTACCGAAAATTTCTGCCCGATGGCACTGGAATCTTGGATAAATGATTTTGGGATTGTAATTGGAGCCATTGGTATTGGATGATGTAG
>JAOTAX010000008.1:24530701-24541416 GCA_025629825.1 Erythroxylum guanchezii | reverse complement strand
TTCAAAATTATTTTTAAGGGGAATAACTGAAAAAGATTACCACAATTCAACCCCCCCTTCTTGTGTATTGTGATTGCATTATTAATTTTGTGATTCACTTCACAATGGTATGGTTGGACGAAAGTTTTGGGACACGATAGGCCCGAAATACGTCGGTGATCAAATGGGGAAAGATGATGTAGTGGTTAAGGTTGGATGTCATAATGGATTGGCGGAGGGCGAAGGCGATGGCATGAGCGAGATCGACCGGCTGGCCGACCATTAGGAGGTAAATGTAAAGGGCCTGATCCTTAATGACGAAGGCAAGGTGGGAAGTTGGAAAAATGTTGTTGCAAATGAGGTGGAGCCAAGGACGGGCCTCAGGGCGAAGGTCAGCACGCCAGATATACCGTTGAGCTACCCGGGGTTGATGCCAGTTGGCACTCGCGAGACAGAGGGTACGAAGAACATCGTCCCAGGGGTAGTCGTGGATAAGCATGGCGTAGTGGCAGCGAGGGGTGGGAGGAAGGTGGAAATGTTCCCGGATGGCAACGGAAGTGAAAGCACGAGGAATGGTGACACCTCGGAAATTAATTCCGAAGATGCCGGAGTGACGAGCAAAGGTATAGAATTGGCGTACAAAGGTGGCATTGCCAGGGGTCCTAGGCTGCACTAAACCAGAAAGTTGGCATTGGACGAGCTGGCGAACAAAAGGGTTGTTATGAGGAGTGAGTGGGAAAGGTCGTTCCTTGAGTAACGCCCTGGCCTCGACTTTCGTGGCCAAGTCAGTATACGCCGGATCGACTGGAAGGGGGGTAGAGCGGTTGGGTGAGGTTGTGGGATGAGAAAAGTGAGAAGGTTGGGGAGAAGGAGAGTGAGAGTGTTCGGAGGAAAGCTCCAAAGATTCGGAAGAGGAAGCTGGGAGGGGTGAGGGGGATTGGTCGGATGAAAGTTCGAGGGAGCTGGAGGAAGGAAGGACATGGGAAGGGGTAAAGGGTCGGTCGAATCTGCTTACGTTCTTGGTACGAGGCATTGTCCTGCAGAAAATAGAGACAAAGAAAAATCAAATAAGAAAATGCAATAAAGATCTGCCCCCTCGCCGCAGTGTGTGGTTAGACGTCGCGGCGAAACAAGTGCTAGGATCACACATCGCGACGTAGCTATCCACACGTCGTGACGAGAGAACTTTGCACGTCGCAACGAGGGAAGTCACACGTCGCGACGAGAGGCGATTCTGACACATCGCGACGAATGAAATGCACCGCGAAAATCGATCCTAAAGCTACTGAACAAAGAACGAAAAGGGAAAAGAAACGGAAATGAGACACTTACAAATATCAAAAGCGAGAAGAGGAAGACAACGGAGGACGACGACAAACAATGGTTTGCGGTGGAGACAGGAGGCGAGAGTGAACAGATGCTGCCAAAACCCTAGTCGCGATGCAGTAGTGATAGAAGTGATGAAGTGGAGGCGGCGAATGAGAGATCCCGGGAGTTTAGAATAGTTAGGAAGGTGAAGTTACGAAAGCGCCCCTGGTCAAAGGAAAGGACCATCGTGCAACAGGGGTAAAATGGAAATTTCACGGTCTAGGGTTACCGCAAAATGACTATGAGTCACGACGTGTGAATTTAACCACGTCACAACGAAGAGTTTGAGGTTCGTCGCGACGAAGGAAAGAAAAGAAATGCACCGGAACGTGTAAGTTAATGAACGTCGCGTCCTGACCTACGAGACACGTCGCGAAGAGTGATGCTCCGTCGTGACGAGTCCTCCCGAAAAGAAAACAAAGCCTAAAGATCCCAAGCATTCTTGTAAACAATTAAACGTTCACCAATCTCTTCTATCAAGCAGCAAGAATCATTCTTCCGAAAAGTTCCAGAGCAAAAAGGAAAGTTAAATTATTAGAACACTAAATTCAAGACCTACCTAACTAAACTATTCCTACTGGTTAAGTCTCTCCCCCACACTTAGCCAATATATTCATGCACAACAAATTCAAGCTATTGTCAAACAAATATGCACAACTATATTGTAAGCAAAAAGGAAGAGACAACCTGGTGCTCAAGGTGGTTCCTTCAGCTCGGGATGGACGTCCGGCCTATATTCAAGCTTCTTCTTAGCAGCTTGACTTCCTTGTAGTTCTGTGCCCATGCCCACACTCGATTGCATACCTGAAATATCAGCAAGAAAATTTTCTCCAAAGAGATTATCAGTAGAAGGATTCAAAGTTTGTTCATAATCAGCACATGCATCATCAATAACTATATCGAGCATATTTACTCCAAGCAACGAGTAATCCTCATGGGGGTGTTTCATTGCTTCATACATGTTGAAGCTGACCTGTTGGTCTCCAACCTCCATGGTGATTTTACCTTCCTTCATGCTTATCATCGTGCTAGCTGTCCGCAGAAAGGGTCGTTCGAGGATTAATGAAGTATCATGCACAACTTCAGAAGACATGTCAAGAACATAAAAATCGGTAGGAAACACTAAACCCTTAACCTGGACAAGAATGTCTTCAATTATTTCCACGGGATGCCTAAATGATCTATCCACCAATTGTAAAACTACCAAAGTAGGTTTAAGATTTTTCACTCCTAAGGCTTCATAGACTGACTTGGGCATCACGTTGATAGCTGCCCCTAGATCTAACAATGCTCGTCCTATTTTCACCTTTCCTATGATGTAAGGAATGGTGAACGACCCGGGGTCTTGACACTTGACTGGAATTTGGGGTTTGAACAGGGCGTACATATTGGAGCTCACTTGTACTCTTTCGTTCGGCCTAAACTTCCTCTTGTTTGTGCACAAATCCTTCAAGTATTTGGCATAGGTCGGAACTCGTTTAACCAAATCCAGTAAGGGGACATTTGTCTCCACCTTTCCAAATAAATCAATGATGTCCTTCTCATGTTTGAGCTCATTCATCTTCTTGCTCATTAGATAAGAGTTTGGAAAGGGGAGGTCTCTCAGATTCACCTCCTTACTCATGGCTCCATGTTCGTTCGACTTTTCATTCTTAGATTTTTCTTCTGAACTTCTTTAAGGAGTTTCTTTTTCCGTTGTTGTTGATTTCTTCTTTTCTTTCAAAAATTCTCCTCCCTGACACTTTCCGATCGTATTGCCTTTTCCTTTATTTGAGGCGCTTCCTCAACCTCAATCTCCTCAGTGCACGCTTCTTCCTCTGGAATGTCAAACTTCACCTGCTTCCCACTCCTTAAAGCTATAGCATTCAGGCTCTTAGGATTCATTAAAGTGTTTGAAGGAATTGTTCCACTGCTCCTAGCTTGATTTTCAGTCAAGTTGTTGGACAACTGAGTGACATATGTGTTTATGTTTTCTGCCTTGGTTTTCCATTGCTCCATTCTCTTCTTCAAGGCATTAAACCGAGCAGCAGTCTTTGAGGAATCCTGTTGAATTAAGTTTGCAATTGCACTGAATTGGTTAGCATTTGAATTCCTCTCTTCCTTCATTAGGGTCATCATGCTATGCAGCAATTAGTTCATGTCCTCTTTTGGTGGCACCGTCAAAGCTTGTTGTTCGGGAAATTAGATGTTAGAAGATCCAGCTCCACTTCCTTGTTGGAATCGGTTCAGTGCTCTTCCTTCATCGTTCCTCCAACTAAATCTTGGGTGAGCTTTCCACCCCTCATTGTAGGTGTTGGAGTACAGATCCCATTTTGGATTCTTCCTTCCGGGATATACTGCCGATACTTCTTCATATCGTTTTGGGAAAACGCTCGAAATATGCATCACTGACCCACAAGTTTCGCAACTTAGTGCGGTAAGATACATTGAGGGAGATGGGCGATGCATATTTAAATTCTTAAGCTCGGCAGTAATGAAAGACAGTTGTGACGTTATTCGATTCTTTAAGGAATCCACTTTCGATTCTAGACTCTCCATTCTTTTTGCTTGAACCGTTAAGGCTCCCACTTCATGCACTCCTCTAGAATCGCGGACACTATATTGCTGGTGATTTAGAGCCATCTTTTTAATGAGGTCCCAAGCTTCCGACGCGGTGAGGTCAATCAGGGATCCTCCTGATGCTGCATCCAACATTCCTTTTTCCTGATTCATTACCCCATCATAAAAATATTGCACTAATTGTTCATCCGAATTTGATGATGGGGGCATCTTGAAAGTAGGTCTTGGAAACGGTTCCAATAGTCGTATAAGGACTCATCATATTCTTGTTTAGCTGAATAAATCTCCTTCCTCATTGATGACGTCCTCGAGGCGGGAAAATACTTTGCTAGGAAGGCCTTCCGCAAGTTTGTCCGGCTGTGATAGGCGTTAGCCACATGCCTCGGGAGGCTCATGTACCACTCCCGTGCCTTTCCTTCTAGAGATAGGTGAAAAACCTTCCAAAGTACTTGATCCAAATGTGCTCCTACCGGTTTCATACTTTGACAAATCATCGACAGCGCTTGTAGGTGCATATAAGGATCCTCTCCTACCAAACCGTGAAATTTGGGAAGGGAGTTTATCAGCAAACCTTTGACTTCGAAATTCACATCGAAGTTAGGGCAAGCAGCAGTGAATGGGTCATAATTGACATCTGAGGTCGTTGCTTCCCTAATTGTCCTACGTCTAATGTTACCGTGATTATCGCCTACTCTTTCCTGCTCACCATTTAATCTTTGATCTCCATTCCTAGGCTAGTTAACAGGAAAGTTCTGATGTTCAGCCATGTTCTCTTCTTGCTCAATGATCCTAAGTCTCTCTAGCTCTTTCCGTTCTCTCCTAAGCTTCTTAAGATGTCTTTCTATTTCAAGCTGGAATTGAACAAGCCTAAGTTTCCTGGGCATGCACAAGAGCAAACCACAAAGGCAACAATTTGAAACTAAAGCAAAATTGACTCACAAATACACACAATCAAGCAAAAAGTGTTATGTGATGGATGCGAGTGTATGCGAGTATGAATGTATGTATGAAAGTGTGTATGATTGCTATGTATGAAAATAAAAGAATGCAAGTATGCTTGTGTAAAAGAAATTAAACCTATACTATTGACAAGTAAAAACGACTTTGGCTAACCTATGGAAAACCAATTTCACTGGTCCCCGACAACGGCGCCATTTTGATCGCGGCTTGTTATTCGATCCTAAAATCGATCTTTGGAAACCAGTCAAAAATAATAAATTTCAAAGATTGCAGTATAAGATGCAACCTCGGGTCGTCTCACTTCTTGGAACCGACGAAAAAGATTTAAAGCTAGCCTATAAGTCAAAAAATGCAATTGAACTTGATAAAAGAAGGGGGTTTTGCGAGTTAATCAAAATGGGGTAAAATAACTAAATTAAAGAAAATTATAACAAGTATCTTTTTGGATTTTGGGAAAATGAAAGCAAATAAAAATTCAAACTATGATCAAATTAGATAAAGTCCTCTTGAAAATGAGCTTTGGCTATCACGGTTCAAAATTAATTTGCGGGGATAGAATCCACTAAGTTTTCAAAAAATCAACCTTAAAGGACCCTTTAAGTCCAAGGATTTAATTAAATAACCCATTAATTAAAGCCTTGTTAAAAACCTTAGTGTGTGAAATGGACATGTTCATGCAATTGGTCATCGGATCAATCGTAATCATTCATATCAAACACAACCATGCAGATAATCAGGATTAATGCAATCACCTAAGACATATATGAGACCTCATATATTCAAGCACAAGATTCCACATAACCAATATCCAAATCACAAAATATTGTTCAACACATGATTAAACTCTAACCATGCTAATCTAATCATACCACCGTAATCTCTAACTCAGAGTTTTACAACAATATAACTAAAGTTCAGACAATATAAGATTGCTCCCCTTTGAAGCCCACGGTGAACTCAAGCCATTGCTACATCTTCAAGAGGATCAGAAACCCTAGCCACGCATAACTCTGGCGATATCCATCACTGCTGGAATCCCGACGCTAACCATGGCTCCAGAGACTGACGGTGAAGTGACGGAGAAGTACCTGGCGATGGTGGATGGTGATCGGATGCAAAGATGATGGATGAAGGTGTCTCTGATGGCTGCCGAATGTAAGTGTCGAAAAATGAGTCTCTCTGTGTATTCGATATTCCCCCTTTTATAATGACCTAATTCGGCAAATTTATATACGATGGATACGGGCCGGGTCACTACAGTGAGGGAAATTTCTATTTGGAGTCCGGGTTTCCGTCTGCATGTCGCGACGTGCGACTCTTGCTTGCTCATCGCGACGTGTTTATTTGTTGACGTTGCGACGTGCGGTTGTCCGTTGATGCGTCGTGACTTAGAAATTGGCATACGTCGCGACGTACTTGATCTCTTCTGTTGGATGCGTCGCAACGTATGCAAGGCTCACGACCTGTTTACTTCTTGGCATGGTTGACTCCTTGTGTTCCTACAATTAAATCACAATTTGCAGCATCAATTGTCCTTAGAAAAATTATAATGCAATTAATATCAATTTGCAACAATTTTACTAACAAATTGCAAATAATATGAGCTCACTATAAGGAACTAATTTAAGCACAAAAATCATTAACTAGGAGTTAAAAAGTGCATTAGTAGTTATGAAAATGTAGCCAATTACTAATATCAACTTGGGCTCAATCAATATCTCTATCTCTAAATCTAATGTGTTTATCTTCCCAATGCATAAATCATACTTCACCTCTCAATTCATCATATGACTCCTAAGACTGCATCTATGGTGATCAAGCATAGGGACAACAATGAAATGCAAGAAAGATAAACATAACCCAAGAACTTTCATTCAACACCAATCAATCCATAAAATACAAATCAATCCCCCAAATAAGCTACATCCCTCACCCTAAATGGGGTTTAGTTCCAGAACATGATAGCAAAATCCATGCAAATAAAGACAATCAACATTCAAGAAAGAGTAGAGAGAGAAAGTAGAGAGGACATAAAACAAGATTGCTCTAATGCTTGATGCAATCCTAAAAAACTTCTCCTTTGTCTCTTTTTTTGTGCCTCCTTATGTTACAGCCTCATTTTCAGTGTCCCCCCCTATTTTAGGTCTTAAAATGAGTATTTATAATGTCTTAGGCTCAAAGAAACCTAGCTTTTGCTAAACAAGGAAAAGCAGATTGTCCTTGGGCCGACAAAGTTCGTTAGGCAGACTTTATGTCCACTGAGCGGACCTTTTCAGGTCTCTGGAGTGGAATTGGCCAGGTAATGTCCATTAAGCGGACATTATGTCTGTTTAGTGGACCTTCTCGGGTCTTTGGAGTGGAATTGGCCAGGCAATGTCCATTAAGCGGACATACCCTAGGCCTCTATAAAAACGTGAAATGTTGATCCTTTAGACGACAAAATCTCTCCTCAGAGTTTTCATGAAAGTTGTAGAACTTGGAGTCCTCTTCGAAAGAGTACTTGAATGACCTTAATCTGACATCTACAAGAAAAGCTATGCCTCATGCGCAAAATCTATCCATTTGCACCTATTAAGCAATAAAGTTGAAATGTGTGAGAAATAACCAAAGAAAGCTCTAAATTCATATCGAGATAAGTCAAATGAGTTCTAATTCATCCCAAAATCATATACAAATAATTTTACTTATCAACTTATAACAATTGGTATCAGAGCTAACACCACTCCTTCAAATCTTCGTGCCACGTCCACAAGTGGTAACGTTGGTATTACAGTGTTTGTCCTGGGCTAGAATGTTGGACCACCGCCCTTGCGAGTCACGTGCCGACGTCCTATGTGACATCTAGGCGCGCATCCCACAAGGTTGGTGAGCCCTCACTAGGTCAAACCTCAAAAACGAACTCATCTCACTGACTTCCGAACAAATTTTGGGATAGCTCATAAAGGAATTTCAATAAGACTTTTCACAACACTTGTTCTTCATTGCATTAAGTTTCTAACGACACCAAAAATGCTCAATTTGGTTCAGAAACACAGGAGTATTGGCCAAAACACTATCGGACTAAAAATTAAATCGAGACTAAAATTACACCTGAATTCAATCCATAAATTGAAAGTCTTAAGGCCTAAATTGAAAATCGATTCCTTCAGACAAGCTATTGCTCCATGTCTCCAGTTTATTTAGAAGCAAGAACCAACTCAATTGGAGCCCTACTAATAAAGATATCGCCAAAAGACTGAAGCCTGTTCAGAAAAATATCCATTCATCCTCTATTAACTGATCCTCTCACTTTGATTTAATCCATATTTTCCAAATTAATCTCAAAAGCTGTATATTTTTATGGAGATGTAGAAAAATGTCTCAGGAAACCAATGCTTCAAAAATCGGGTCAATCGGAGGTCAAACAAAAAAAAATATGGCCAAGTAAGTGGAGAGAGGTCGAAATCGGCAAGAAAATCAGCTGGTGCTCGCACGGGCGATCGCCCAACGCTCGCATGGGCGATCGTCCAGCGCCCGTGTGCGGGCGCTCGGCGAGCGCTCGGGCGCTGGCACTGGCGCTGGCGATCGCCCAACGCCCGCGCATGGGCGCTCGCGCCAGATGCGCGCTGACCAGCCGAGCGATTTATCAGATCAACATCCTATCTACCAACTTTCATATCTTTTGCCCCAGAACTCCAAATTTTACAAACTTAGTATCAATGGAAAGGTAAAAGAACGTTCTACAACTTACATGAAGAATTTAAAAACCAATTTAGCCTCTAAGGAAAACAAAAACCTCTTCAAAGTGACTACTTAAAATGAAATTATCTTACACAATGACAGAACTTCTAAAAATCATATCTTTCAACTCAATGGCCCAAAAATGACATATTATACATTAATAAAAAGATCAAAACCTAAACTACAATCTTTAAGGAGACCTTTTGGTCAAATTCTAACTCTATGAGGGACAATACTTCACTCCAAGTTTCTGCCCACAGATTTCATTTTGACAGCATCTCCCCCAAACTTCAACAACCCATATTTCTAGAACATCAACCAATTGTCCAGCACTTGCATCGCACTTCATTATCCACATCCTTCAACTCCCAAATCCAAACACAGTACACAATACCTCATTTTAAAGTTAGGTAAATTCTCCATCTTTCTCAAGAAGGCTAATGAAGCCAATCAATCCACATAAGTCTAGAAATTGTCTCAAAAGGCAGCATCTACAATGTTGCTCTTCTTGTCATTTTCACAACTATCCAACATCACATTTTGATTAATCAAATACAAAATACAATAAAACTCAAATGTCTTTCATATCTATCAAAACATAAGTTATTACAAAGCTTTAGAGGGCATTTTGGCCCTAATACATCAAAGTCTCAAAAGGTCAATTTACAAAGAAGGATCACATGAATAGTGATTTTTGCTCCAAAGTGCATCTAAAGCTTTGTTTCCAATTAAAGCTTCAAAAGTAAAAATATATAGGAGTAATGCCTCAATCCCGATGCGGTTACTCATTTTCTCGCTCGTCGCCTGTGGATGGGAAGGGAAGAGAGGGGGTGAGCTCGGCGGCTCGTGGGTAACAGGTTAATAACCAAGAACAAGCAATCAAAACTCTAACAATTATTTTCAAAGCAAACTTTGCAATAATCATTTATGCCATAAGGAAATTCCCATCATTTTTAATCTATCACAACATTCACGAAATCAACATAAACAAATCAATGTCACATAAACACATAGCAGATGGTTCCGGTGGATCCAAACAGAACGTACTACACATTCCTGCGAAGCGGTCATATATAGTCGTGAACTTATGGGAGTTCGTGAGGAGCTCCGTGCCACTAGCGGGCAGGTGGGAGAAGCCTATAAACAGACAAGTGCACTTGACTCTTAAGGGACCACCACAAACTCATAGAATCATGCATTTCAAATATTTCACACATATTTGCCCAAATTGGCATTTTTTTGAAATCACATATTCCCTTATTTTTCACTTGACAAACAACTTTGCAAATATTCCCACAATTTATTTACATACAAAAGACACATAATACAATTTCAAACCAGCCCAAAAAGTAAGAAATGCAAAATTGGTAAGTTATTGGAAAGCATTAAATTGCATTTATGACAAGAAATTTAATTTTCTTATTAACTCAATTATTAATATGTCACCCACCTTGAATCCTTTTTGCTTTAAGCTAGGTCAATTTGTCTTTCCTCTAACTCCTCTTGCCTCTCTTGTCCTTCATCAAAACACAAAAATCCCAACATTACAAAAGATGACAAAATTGGCAAATCTAAGGAAAAAAAAAAGCATGTAATAGATCCTATATAACCATACCCATGCTTTTCTTAAACCAATAGAACCAAAACCCATCAAAATTTCCAAAGGATTTTTCCATACACTTACCTTAAAACCCCACCCACGAAATTTGTTTCTTGCCTCTAATGGAAGATGAAACCTTCCCCTTCCTTTTTCCTTCTTGTAGAACTCTCAAAAACTCTTTTCTAAAGCAAGTAAAGACAAAACCCTAGTCTTCTTCTTCTTCTTCTTTTCTCCACCGAAATTTTCGTAAACTTCTTTCAAAAGACTAAGCCAATTTCGTTTCTTTACTTTCAAACCTAAGGCAAAAACGATGGTGTTTCATTCTTCCTCTTTAATGTAACGAAAATGACTTATATAGCCCTCCTTATAAGCTTTACACTTTAACAATTTAAGTAAACTTCCCAAATTGTCCCTACACATCTTATTCCTTTATTTTTTTTCTAACACCATATAAAACTCTAATTTAATCTTCATCCCTCCATTTAATTTCCATTAACCTAAGCAATAAAACCTCAAATTATTCTAACCA
>JAOTAX010000008.1:24506049-24517470 GCA_025629825.1 Erythroxylum guanchezii | reverse complement strand
TAGCCCTCTTATGTTTATTCCTATTTATAGAAAAAGTACTAGGTTTTTTAATTTCTAAATACATCAATTACAATTAATATCTAACTATAATTATAATTAATTTAATTTTAATAAAATCAAATATCTCGTATTTGATCCACAAAGTTTCATAAACTTTAGAATTAAGTCCACTTAATCAAAATTGATTTTTCTCTTTTAAACTGTTCTTTATATATGACTCATTATGTTCTTAATATATATTGGCGGTGATTATAAATTCTAATTCTAATTCATAATTAGAATTAAATAAATTAGAACTACTTCTAATTTATCTTTAATTCTCCAATTAAACAATTTATAATCATATATTAAGATTGACATCTATCAACATGTCATGATTACCCAAATATTAGAAATGTCAAAATGATTTGACTTAACATGTTCATGCATAAGTATGATGTATGATTTAATCATTTCGTCATCCAAGGTTCCAATTGAATAGAATATGGATATATTGTTTACTCTTTTGTATATAATCATATTCGTTCTTGCTAATCAGTAATTGATTTATATTTAATATTTGAGAATATGTTGTCAAATGTCAATTCACTTTTATCAAAGAATTCCTTAGATTACTATTAATCAAAAACAGTAGAACATTTTCGCTAATTACTTTAGAGTGATGAATCCTTTATTAAGTTACTCAACTATCTTCATATGGTTTATACTACATCCAAGTACTACTAAATTAATTATCCTAAATAGGATAATTCATTAGCAACATCAAAATATAGTAATTCTTACTTAAGATCCCTTCATAATTTCAAGTCTAAGGATCAATTACACAACTATCATTATGAGTAAATCTAAAGACACATAAGTAATAATCAATTTGGGATCCTCATAGTGGGTTAGTTTAGTGTACTTATTCTTTAATAAGCACCCATACATTAGTTTAAGTATCTCTATACTTTTATTTATGAGATTAGTTACTTTCTTCATAAGAAAGAAATATAACATGTTTTAGTTTTATTGTTTCATCAATATGTCATCTTGCTAAAACTGCAACTAGGAACAATTTGGGAATAATACATAAATGCAAATTGAATATCATAATTGTGATCTCATCATAATTTCAATTAAACATTAATTATTCTAGGGATTTAACCTTTAGTATTAAAACATCAAATGTAATTAACATAATATATAAAGATAAAGCATGCCTTTATTAATTAAATAATAATGCCATACATTAAAATTGCAACCAACCAATTGGCTGTAATTATCCTAATATGTTTTATAAAGCATACCTTTATTAATTAAATAATAATGTCATACTTTAAAATTGCAACCAATCGATCGGCCGCAAAGGCATAAACTAACAATATGAGCAAAGGAGATAAACCTCTGCATACAACAGCTTTTAAAGATTCCATTTACTTGTCAATTTTGGAGAAAATTTGAGACCTTCACATTTTCAAATTTTCAATTCCCTAATCTTGTTTGTATTCCTCCAAGAAGCTTATTGTAAATAAAATTGATGATTCTTAAATATCCTTGAGTTCTTCCCCCACCAGACTGTGTAAATTGTGCATCTAAAAGAAATTTTGAAAAGATTAAAATCATCCTTACTAAGTTGATAAGGAGTAGAAACTCATTATACAATTTTACTCCATTAATTTTTATGAGAGAAGTGCTTCCATAAATACTGGATACTCCTCCACAAGTTATTATAATAGAAGTACTAAAAAAATAGGTGATTAATAATTTAAAGAGGTCTCTCTAACGTACTAAAACTATTCCTCATACTTAGCCAAAGTATAAATGAGATCTTTTTGAGAGATAAACTTACACCAAACTAGCCTCTACTAGTTGGTTTTTAGGGCATGAAACTTAAATAGATCCCTGCAAGGTTTGTTGGTGAAATTTCTAGAGAAATGCCTCAACTAGATAATTTTATGATCCTAAATAGAGTTAGGTTGATAAGTTGAAAAACTTCTTAAGGAAATATTGCTTCTATAGTTACAGAACCAATTGCTCTTATTGGTGAACAATTAACTTTAGCATTCTTTAGGAAGAGCAGTGTTACATTATGATAATTAGGTAAGGTAAATAAAACCTAACTTACTCCAAATATGGGACCATAACCAAGTTCCATCCCCATTGCCAATCCTGACCTTGATTAAGGATTATAAGTTGTCTTTTAGCTTTATCATTTGCAATATTAACCCAGAAGAATCTTTTCTAGGCTTAAAATATTAGAAGTGTATATCCTTCAAATAGCCTCCATTGAACCATTTTAACCTACAAAGACTCTTTGCTATTAAGAATTCTCCATAATCTATTAGCAAGTAGTACCTTATTCACCATAAGTATAGAATAGACGTTCAAGCCTCCATCATTTTTTGGAAAACAAGTATTTTCCAACTAACTTTCTTTGTAAGGTTTTATACAGGCATAACCTGTCCAAAGGAAGCTACTAAGGAGCTTCTCTTTATCCTTGCATAATTTTTTAGGGAGAATAAGTTGTAAGGACTAGTATATATATAAATTGTTAGGAATAAAAGTGACCAAATGCAGTCTGGAAGCATATGCAAGGTATTGTTACTCCAATAACCAATCCTTCTCCTGAACATATCAAATAATGGTTGACATCCATATAGGAGTTTTTTTTTTTTTTGGCAAAGTGATTAGAACTCCTAAGTATGCAAAAGGAGGAGATTTAAGGCTCAACCTTGAAATAACAGCAAGCTCCGATAAAGAGTGATTAGCATTAGCTGCTACCATGATATAACTCTTCTCTCTACTGATGCTCAATTTAGATAAATTTTTGAAAGAATTAAGGGAGTTAATAAGACAATACAATAAACTAAAATCAACACCATAAAAAGAAGGAGATCATCTGCAAAAGATAGGTTCAAGATCTGAAGTTCTCATATTTCATATAAAATCTGAAGTTATTCTTCAATCTTATGTTGTAATTAATAAGCTTTGAAATGACCTTAATGCATATAGTGAACAAATAAGGGAAAAGAGAATCTCTTTTCCTAATTCCCTTAACTGCTTTGAACAACTTTGTAGCCTCGCCGTTGATAAGAATTCTAAAAGAAGGAGTGTAATACATTGTCCAATCTAAGAGATAAATAAAGTAGAAAATCCGAAAGCTTCAAGAGAGAGGAGAATGAGATCCCAATCAATTTAATTAAAAAGCTTTGTTGCACAATTCTTACATCACCTTTTCAAATGATAGTTCTTAAAGAATTCATATATAAGTAATATATTGTCCCTAATAGTTCTTCTATCTAGGAATGCTATTAATAAAAGAGCATATGATCAACTTTATATTATCTTAAGGTTTATATTTAACGATTTTGATGATAACTATATAATATTTCAAAATTCAAATTGGATTTATTTCCTTGTATAGATAACGAGATTATTTTTAAAGGAAATAAAATCATAAGAAAATTACTCCCTTTCTTGCAGGAATCTTCATTATGAACTTACCTTATTAGAAATGGTTTATTTGAAAGGATCCTACTAATTATGAAGGTCGCATATTAGCCTCGTGATTATTGGAAGATTTTTGACAGAGATGACATCAAAGTTATTCAGATTTAAATCCATCCAGTTGACTAAAGATGCAAGTGAAGCAACGACTAGTTGAAGAAATTGACTATTTAAAGAAGATCAACAAAACTTGTGAAAAAACAAACATTTATAGACTTTCGAAACATTCAAGCAACATCTATATTCTTCAGAGTCATATTATTCTTATATGCCATTTTAAAGTGAAATCATTATATCAAGAGAGAAATTGTTATTTGAGAACTTACTTTAGATTTTACATTTTATTCTTCTATAAGCTTTTAGAAACTTGTTATATACTTCGAGCGTGGAAGGTTGGAGAACCTTGAAAAATATGTACTCCTAAGCTTGAAGAGGCTCATGAAATTACTACTTAGTTTTTATTGTGAAATACTCAAGTTGGATACTTGGGGATTGGCCATAGGCTTGGATTATAAGCCGAATCAGTATAAATCAACTACATCCTTCTCTCTCTTCTCTTAAATTTTAAAATTATGCATTATATTGTATGTGTGTTTATTTTAGCAAGAGATTCCTTCACTTTATAACAAGCTCCTTCTATTTTCAACTTGTAAGAGGTTCTTTTCAATTTTAACAGGTGCCTTCTGTTTTAAATTGTTTTTGACATAACTTTTCGTTTAGTAGGCTCCTCTCATTTAACAAGATTTTTATCGCTTAACAAGCCCCTTCTGTTTAAATAGGATCCTATTGCACAACGGGCTCTTACTGTTTTAATTATAGATAAGCTCTTATCGTTTCTTTTTGAACTGAAAGTAACTTGTAAAATTTTTTAAATCACACACAATTCACCCCCCTTTTGCATTTTTTGCTTTATCATTTGGTCTCAGAGCAAGGTTTCACATTTTTTTGTTTTATCACACTTGATAGATCATGACAAATACCTTGAGAAGTTTTGAAGGACAATCTGTCTTAAAGCTTCCTTACTTCAATGGAAATAACTACTCATACTGGAAAGATAGAATGATAATATATCTCTAATCTATAGATATTGAAGTCTAGCAAGCCATTAGAGTTAGAACAACACTTCCCGATTCAAATAACGTAGAAGTATAGACTGATGCTGATAGAAGAAATGCACAACTAAATGTTAAAGCAAAACATCATCTAATATGTGCATTATCTCCAGAAAAATATGAGAAAATATCCTACTTCTTTATAGCAAAGGAAATATGGGACAAACTATAAGTCACGTTTGAAGGAATGATGTAAAGAAGCATAGAATAAGTCTTTTAGTGCATCAATACAAAATTATTAGCATGAAACAGGGAGAGAACATAGACGAAATCTTTAGACGCTTCAATAACATCATCATGACCTTAAAGAACTTGGGAAAGATATATCCCAATGACAAGCTCGTAACGAAGATTCTGAGGTCACTACCAAAGGAATGGAGACCTAAGGTAACAGTTCTAGAAATGGCAAAGGATCTAGACACTATTTCACACGACTGGCTACAAGGAAATCTGATGATCCATGAAACCAAGCTTAGGCGAGATGAAGGATCCTCTTACGGAAAAGGAATGATACTAAAAGAAACTGACGAATGAAATGATGATGAAAGTGGCACCGAGTGGAAAATAGATGGAGATGGCGAGTTCAACTTTATGGTCAGAAAATATGCCAACTTTTATAAAAAGAAGTTGATGAAGAAAAGAGAAGGAAACAAAAAAGATGGAAACAATAGGTTCCTATCAAACATCATTTTCTTAGAGATCATGTTTTAGAAGGAACCATTGATCTTTTGCATGTTAATACTAAGAATCAAGTAGCTGACATTTCACCAAGCTACTCTCTAAAGATAGATTTTGCAAATTAAGAAAAGAGCTTACATTTAAAGACACATGCAAAGGTCTGACAAGCGACTATACGAGACTAACAAAAGATATGCAAATGATAACACTTCCTATATTAACGTATGATCGTTCATCTTCACATGAGATCACTGCTTAAGAAACATCTAATATACTAGAAACAAACTTCTCTCCTCTACTCACCCTCATTGTTATTCAAAGAGTTGCTCTTAAATCTCTGCAATCCAACTCTCTGTTTTCATCTCAAATCTTCTAAACCTTATCCATCGCTTTTACAATGGCACAAACCATATCAAAAGGACAAAAGAAAACTCTAACTTCTACTGATAGTTATGGTGAGGCTCATGTTATTGAACCTATCTCCTCTAAGCTCCAAGTATCAGAAGTACACTAGGTTATAAATGATGATGATTCAAATGAAGAATATTCTCAGTTGATTAAACAACCACGAACTAAAGGAAGTCTTGAAAAGCAAGCTGAGAAATTTTTTGAACAAAAAGAAAACCTAGATTTTGAAAAGAAAGAGGAAGGAGAATCCAAAAAAAGAAAAAGGGAAGAAATAAAGAAGGGAAAAGCATATGTGACTGAAGAAACTATTGATAGAAATAAGTTTTTTCATGAAGGGATGATTCTTAAAGGAAAAAAGGACAAAGAAGATAAAAATAGTTGCACAAAAAGGAAAGACATCAATACCAGCAAAAATGTTTCAATCAACGGAAGCTGAAGTTTGCTAAAAAATCTAATACAAGAAAAGAAAGGTGGTTGCTAGGCGAATCTTGCCTCCCATGATGTTTGATGACATAAATATACCTATCTCTCCTTACCTTGCTGCCATTAGTTGGGAATATTTTCTGAAATTAGATGAGACAGTATGCGATGAGCTAGTCAGGATACTCTACACACACATGAAAAAGGGAAAAAAAATAAAAAGTTAGCCATTGTCTCATGGGTGCATGAATGTAGAATTTTAATTTCTGAGGAAATCTTTGAAGATATATTGGAAATAGCTCCTATGGGGAGAACTAATTTTCCTTGTCATAAGTGGGATGTTGATGACTTGGAGTTAGTTGAAGTTGTCAAATCCATCTTCCTTTATGTTAAGAACACCAAAGACGAGAGACCCTGGACTAGACAATTAGACTTAATACCACGATGCTTTGCATTGCTTTCAACTACCTCAATTTTTTCCAGGAGTAGCTCAGTTGAAAGGTGCAGCTTGCTGGACACTTACGTGGTGTATAATTTGCTAAAAGGGAACAAAATGAATCTTCCAGCTATGATCTTAAGGTTTATGGTGGATAAGGGGAATCATAAGAATACCATTGATTGCCTACCTTATGGGATGCTGCTCACCAAAATTTTCAACCATTATGGAGTCCCTTTTACAAATTTGAATTGATATGCTCCAGCTAAGTTTCACCATTTCATTCCCTGTCAATTTGGATACAGATTGCGAACAATGTCTGGGTAGACAAAAGATCTAAAAGAGTGGTAGAAAACTTAGATCTTGCTTCAAACCAACAAACTCTTGTCCCTCTTCAAGATGAAAATAATGCAAATCCTCAACAATAGCTGAAGGATATTCAAGCCAATCAAGAACAAATGTGAGAATAAATAGATAGCATGCAAAATCAACTTCTTGACATGCAGATTTTGTTTAGAAGAATCCTTGAATCTCTTCAATAACTTTGTTGCTGTATGCTTTTTGCTTGGCTTATTTATACTAAGGATTTTATTTGATGCATTATTTACTCTTTCCCTTTTTTTTTTGATAATGACAAAGGGGGAGAGTTTATAAGGATTTTTTTCATTTTTGCATATTTTTGCATGTATGATGATATATTTCTCAATGCTGCCTCGATTATATATATGATTGATTATGCTGTTGAGCTTATGAAAATTTGTGATACATAAATGATAGGTTCTTTTCTTAAGAGATAGGTTCCTTCTAAATGTCTGAATATATAAAAGTTACAGGTATCTTTCGAAATCATCTATTATCTTTTTGAATTTTGAAAAAATATCTATTATTGCTTGTCATCATCAAAAAGGGGGAGATTGTAAGCTCAAGTTTACATTTAACAATTTTGATGATAACTGTATAATATTTCAATTTCCAAATTTTATTTATTTCCTTATATAAATAACGACATTTTTTAAAGGAAATAAAATCATAGGAAAATTGCTTCCTTTCTTGCAGGAACCTTCATTATGAACTTACCTTATTAGAAATGGTTAATCCGAAAGGATCTTACTAATTATGAAGGTCGTATATTAGTCCCGTGATTACTGGAAGATTTTTGGAAAAGATTACATTGAAGTTATTCATATTTAAATCCATCCAGTTGAATAAAGATGCAAGTGAAGTAACAGCTGGTTAAAGAAATTGACTATTTAATGAAGAGCAAGAACACTTGTGAAAAAACGAACATACATAGAATTTCGAAACATTGGAGCAGCATCTATATTCTTGAGAGTCATATTATTCTATTGTGCCCTAGCAAGTGAAATCACTCTTTCAAGAGAGAAATTGTTTTTAGAGAACTTACTTATGATTTTACATTTATTTTTTTGTAAGCTTTTAGAAGCTTGATATACACTTCGAGCGTGAAAGGTTGGAGAACCTTTAAAAAATGTACTCGTGAGCTTGAAGTAGCTCGTTAAATTACTACTTGGTTTTTATAGTGAAACATTCAAGTTAGATACTTAGGGACTGGATGTAGGCTTAGGTTGTAAGTCGAACCAGTATAAATCAGCTACGTCCTTCTCTTTTTTCTCTTAACTTTTAAATTTCTGCATTATATTGTGTGTGTGTGTGTGTGTGTGTTTATTTCAGCAAGAGGCTCCTTCGCTTTATAACAAGCTCCTTCTGTTTTCAACTTGCAAGTGGTTCTTTTCAGTTTTAACAAGTTTGTTCTGTTTTAAATTGTTTTGAACAGATCTTTTCGTTTAGTAGGCTCTTGTCATTTAATAAGCTTTTTATCACTTAATAGGCTCCTTTCATTTAAATAGGATCCTATTGCATAACAAGCTTCTATTGTTTCAATTATAGATAGATTCCTGTCATTTCTTTTTGAATTGAAAGTAACTTGCAAAATTTTTTAAGTCACACACAATTCACCACCCTCTTGCATATGTTTGCTTTATCACTTTAGTCTTAAAGTTAGGGGTTTGGAAATTTTCTTGCAAAAGGTGTTAAAATAAGCTATTGATCTAAAATATTTTTTAAAAGAGGGATTGGTGATCTTAGGTACTAAATAAAAGAATGAGTTTTGTTCTAAACTTTCAGCATCATAACACTTGAAAAGAATTTCAATACTACCTTGCTAACTTCTTGTTTAAAAGAGTCTTATGCCTTTTGGAAAAAGCAAGCACTAAAATCATCAACTTTAGGATCTTTGCTAGGATTAATATTGAATAAATCCTTCTTAATATGCTCCGTTGTGAAAGGAATGGTAAGAAAATCACATTTTTTTAAATCTATATAGAAGTTTAGGAATAAAAGAGTTGAGGGAGGAAAATGAAGAAGAATTTCGAAAGCAAGAGCCATTGTTTTTTCAAAGTAATCTAGAGCATAAGTCAAAAGGTCAACTTGAACAATGATAATTATGCCATCATGTTTCAATAGAGAATTTTTTATCGAGTTCCTTATAGAAAGGAGAGATATATATAAAAACTTAATCTTGTCATCGCCTTCCTTGAGCCATAAAACTTTAGAGTTTTGTTTAATCAAAGGAGTAATGGTATTCTAAATCCCTTGTCTATAATCCCATAGCCACTTTCTTATTGATCTATTTTGAAGCATCTCTAAGGGAGTTATAAACCTCTTTTTATTTTTGAATCAAGTGCTCCCTAGCTCTATCAAGCTTTAAAGTTGTATTAGAGTGTTTGTATTAGAGTGTATAATCAACCTTAGCTTTTTAAGTTACTCTTTAAACCCTATCTCTTATAGCATTTGAATGATTCAAAACCTAATGATCTAAGTTACTCTTATAGCATTTCTATTACTTCAAAATTAGAAAGATAGGATCTAAGGTCATAGAAGGGATTATTAGAGCATCTTATTCCTTCAGCTTCTAATACTATAATGATACTGTTGAAGTCCCTTAAAATTAGCCAAACGTCCATAGTTGATTTATGATATGCCTTAAGATCATTCAACACAGAGTATCTTTAGAATGCAAGGTTTGAATCATAAATGAAAGAGATCTATACTTTCCCTATAGAACTTATAAGTGAATGAATTTATCACATAATAACTTAGAATATCAATCCTTTTAACATTATAAGCTACAAATATTCTCCTATAATAATGTGCATTATAGTTAGTAATGAGCTTCTAATTCTTCTTAAATAACCAAAGATTTTTAGACTTTTCAACTTTTGGTTTAGTCTCCTAAAGGCCAAATCAGTGGCCTTATTAAATCCATAAAATTAATGCTTTATTTTTTAGGGCTATTGAGACCCTTAGTGTTGTAAGTTAAGATAGACAAATTGGGAATTAAGGAGATCCACCAGAGGACTTACCTTCACCTTGCAACTAAATCTTCTTCTTTCAATAGGATTGAAACTACATACTGCGGTACTTATTAAACTAGACAATAATCCTCCTATGTATGCCTTTGTTGGCTCCTTATCTTTCTTAGAAAGGGACTAGATTAGGCTAAAATAGTGAAAATTCTCCTCCTTTAACTCTTTGTAAAGAGGATTTTGTAAAAAAAAAAAAGCCTTAATTAGAATTTGAACTGGTTGAATTTTTTAACTAAGCTAATTAATCCTCTAAGTTTGGTTCCTTATAGGGAGCTTGGTCTTCAATAGCAACCTTATGAAGTTGTAAGGAAGAATCTGAGGGATTTGTTGGTGAATCTAAATAAATTGGTCCCTGCATATCCTAATTGTCTAGATTTCTTAATTATATGTAATTTATTCTTAGAAACTTCTCTTTTTTAAAATAATTGAAGTGATTGTCATCATCTATAATTATAACTATTTACAACATTACAATGAAGTCTTCCGTGAGGCTTTTAACAAAATATTACACGATGAAAGACCTCTTAGAAACTTCTTACAAACAGGTTTCCAGATTTTTCCTTATTATTTCATAGTTGGTTATTGTTGGTATGAGATCCTGATGGAATCTTCTATTATGTTATCATCCTCTCCAAGTTTTAGAAGGGGAATAACATTTGGTAGATCTTGATTTAAATCAACACTAAAACATAGCCTTACATAGCCTATTATTCTCCTTAATTCGATTGCTTCATCATATAAATAGACTTCTCAACATAGCTTGCTAAGAGGCTTAAGCCTTTAGTAGACTAGTATTAAGAGGAACTTTGAGGAAATTTATCCAAATGGAAATATGTTTCTTCATAAAATCTTTTAAATTGATGCATAGTTTTCAAAGGTATAGGAAAAGAGGTAAGTTGTTGAAGTGCCAAGAACCAGTATTTAGGATCTCTTAAGCACTAACATTTGAGGAGAATCTGAATAGAAAAATGTTGTCCTTATTAAACAACACTTCCTAAAATCCTTTACTCTTCCATTTTTTGAGTGCCCAAGCATTGATTATAGGAAAAGAAGGATGTTTCCCTATGAAGAAGCCAACAAACAAGGAAGACCAACTTTTTACTCTTTTAATAACCTACAAAGGAGGATAAACAATGATATTACCATTGTTCTTAAATGGGGGGGCAATAGTAGACAAAGATGTTAGAGGGCTTTCCTAGTATTTGCTTCAAATTGAGAAAGGAATTAAGACATGAAATGGGGGAAACGATAAGAATATGAGGGGCTAAGAGCTCATGAGAACCATAGTCAACAAAATGATATATTGAAGGAAGAACTTGTTACGAGAAAGAAAGGAGAGGATATTTGTATAGGTTGGAAAGACCTTTTTAGTGAATGTGGTGTTAGTACGTAAAGGGAACCTTATTACGTACCCTAGGGTCCCGTGAAAGGATAAAAAACGAAGGTAATGCGGAATACCTGGATTCGGTTCCATCTCTGATTCCGATGCCGA
>JAOTAX010000008.1:24461864-24479681 GCA_025629825.1 Erythroxylum guanchezii | reverse complement strand
TTCAGTTCGCATGAAAAGAAGAATCAATTGACTATAGATACATATTTTAAGAAAGCATAAAATTTGAAATAAAAATTGTTTAGGAAGTGCTTTATTTTATGAATTATATATGTAAGTTTCATACTTATTTAATGAATTATTAGTATATATTTTCAGTGGGCCTCAAGGAATTTTTTTTAAAACTATTATATTATGCATTTAGCGAGGTTATTATTTTATCCCATTAGCCTAAGTCGGGACCGGAGAAAATTATTATTTAATCGAGATTATTAATTTATCGAATATTCATTTATCGAGGTTTTACTGTAGTGCTTCTTCCATTTTTAATGTAATACATAGCAGCTCAACCCTTGGAATATACTACAGCCCTAAGTGGCGAAGAGCCAACATCGAGCTATCAAACCTTTCTGTCGATGTAAGCTCTTAGGAAAGATCGACCTGTTATCCCTAGAGTAACTTTTATTCGTTGAGCGACGACCCTTCCACTCGGCACCGTATTTTTGCATTTTTATTTTGTCGATGTAAGCTCTTAGGAAAGATCGACCTGTTATCCCTAGAGTAACTTTTATTCGTTGAGCGACGACCCTTCCACTCGGCACCGTATATTCTTTTTAAATTCATATTATTCTTCTAAAATAAATACGGTAGAATCTATGTTACCTTAGCACCATATTTTTGCAGATTATTCAATCTAGTTGTATTTAAGTAGATTTTTTACTAAAATTTGACAAATAATATTTTGTGATAACTTTTAAAATAAGATAATGCAATATAATAATTAAAATTTCCAAGTTAAAACTCTGATTCAATTAATTAAAGAATCATTAAAAAATTTAAAAATGTTAATTAATTATTATTAAATTAATTTTTAACAAAGGTATGAAATTCAACCCGGTTTAGAAGTTTGTTATGGATAATTGAAACATCAAGTACATAATTGTTATTAATTAATTGTAACGCAATTTTTAAAAATAAAAACAAATCATTAATACTTTTAGCTTCAACACTACATAATGCACACAATTGATCAGTAACATTAATATTGAGGTGTAAAATAATGTCTTTTGCTAGTAATCTTTTAAAGATAGCAAGCCATAAAATTAATGAATATTTAGGTAAATTAAATATGATCCAAATATAACTTGCTTGCATGAAGTCAGGATGTTCACCCTTTAGCCATTTATATCCTATTTTTGTTGTATAAATATTATCAGGTGCTTTTGTCCGTTTCCCATTTACAAAACCAGGTGCAAGCTTCATCTTTATTGAGTGGATTTTTTTTTTCAATGCCAACTTACTTCTAATCTAATTGTGTAGGACTAGAAGTCAACCCTTTTTTTAAGTAAAATGAACTATTCCACTTAACCTATAAGCTATCTACTTTTCAAGCTACATCCCAAATATGCCTTTTTATTACTACAAATTATACATCTTGCAATCTTTTAAACTCAAATGCTCTTTTGAGATACTATTAGCATCAATTACTACAAATATAATATATTGTGTAATCCCTATCTTCTAAAAGCATAAGCAATTCAATATGTTGATAAATGAAATATATAGGAAAAATAGACTATAACAATATTCCAATCATACAATAGTTTTAGCAGATCCAACCATACACTATTTCTATTAGATTATATGACCGAAAACACTAAAGAAAAGTCATTAATACTTTTAACTTCAAATCTAAATAATATACATAATTGATTAGTAACATTAATACTCAGTTGCTTTTTTTATAATGGCCTTCTAATGATAGGAAGCATAAAATAAATAAATGTTTAAGTAAATTAAATAAATTCCGTATATTCCTTCTTGTACAAAGTAAGGATGTTCACCCCTTAGTGATTTGTATCCTTGTTTGTTATATAAATGCCATCAAATGCTCCTGTCTGTTTCCCATTTACAAAACCATGTGTGAGCTTCATCTTTACTAAGTGGATTTTCTTCCAATAGCAACTTACATCCAATTCAGAAGTGCGAGACTAGAAATCAGCCCTTTTTAAGTAACCTGTATTAATCCACTTAACTTATAGGCTATCTGATATGTGTCTAATTTATTATACATTTATTCCATAACATTTACTGATTAATGCTATGAAATGTTTAAGAAACTCATTTTAGTTCATATTTAGTTTTAGGTAAAATTTGGAAGCATAAGAGCTAAAGTAGTTAGAAGAACATTCTTTGAGTCATATTCTTGATTTCCACACTCAATTGTCCTTGTAGAATAAGAAGGAGACGAATTGGGGTGAAGATGAGATAAGAAAATCCAAGAAAATGAATCTTTCAAGATGATCTAAAAAACATATGATTGTGTATCTATTCACACGACCATGTATGCATTAGGAATATTTTTTGACTTACATGGTTGGATACATGGCCGTGTACCCAACTGTGTATAGTCGCAATTGGGGGAGATTTTTTATCATACACAGTTTGATAAACAATCATGTATCAAACCATGTATCTCTCCATATCATTAACTTTTAATATAAAACAGACATTCGAGTGGCTTAGATAACATGGCTTGGTTTTAGGACATGAAGGGGGACAGAACCCTTAATTCGTTGGCACCCGTAAAGTGATAAGCATCCCTCTTCCGGTTTATAGGGGATATCGAAGCTAAAGACACATTTTAGGCATCTCTCCATTATGTATTATGATCTTTCTTTCTTAGGGATTGTTTATGTTATCCTATGTTTGTTGAATTGGTTATTGCGTAATAATGATCTTAATGCTCTATTAGATTGTTTTTATGTAAACTCATTACTAGAATCTTAAATACATTACGTAATAGTTGTGTTTGGATTTATTTGTGGAAAGTAATGGTTTTGAATCATTAGCGATAACATAACCTCGATTAAATGACACGAGCTTGTCTAGTTGTTGCTTAGATTAGTCTACTTTCCTAGTTTGTAATGTGGCAGTCCTCTTAAATCTAGAGAGCTTATTCTAAGTTGTTCGATAACTAAGTTTGGTTAAAGAGCTTGTTTTAATTTAACACAACCTAAAGGAAAACCAAGGTAGATAGAGCTTGTTGTTAACCTACAATTAATAGTTTCTAATGAGAGGTGTGAGAATAATAAGGCAATGAAGTATGCTTATTCGTGTGTAGGCCGAGATTGAACCAAGAATCGAATTCTGAAACCCATTCATCAATTTTATCATTTTTCACTTGCTTTAATTTGTTTTCTTTAGTTTAATTTCACTTTATTTTCTTTACCACTTTCAACCAAAACTCCCCTCCAATATCCTAAACACTGATTCTTTTCGTTACAAAAGCTTTACATGCACTCTCTGTGAGATCGACCTTGACTTATCACTAGCTATAGTTTTAAGTTTAGTTATTTTGTGTAGTGTTACGATGCACCAACAATTTTGGTGTTATTACTAGGGAGTATGGTGCTTTAGTTTTTGTTCTTAATTTTAATTAGTGTTATATATATATATTTGTTCATAATTAGTTTTTATATTTATTTCTTGATCTTTTCACGTTTCTTTTGTGTTTGTGTATAGAAAGTACACAGTGAAGGGAGTATGTCATCGATGGATATTGTTAATACTATTGGTGGAAAATTTTCCTATAACTCATATTCCCAATCCTATAAACAAGTTTGGAGTGATCATGAGAACTTTAGTTATGAAGGAGATAGCCGGCAAAACTACTTCCTAGATAGGCTGTAAGATGCACAGCAATTCCCGCATAGACTAGAAGTCTCTTATTCCAACTCAGGTACAACTTTGAAAGGCTTAGTTATGTCTCTTGTTGCTAATATTCTGCAATTTCAGTAGGATGTGATACAATTCCAGCAAAATACAAGGTTTAGAATCCAAAACTTGATAAGCCATATGGGTCAATTGACGGTAGCTATCAACTGTCTAGAAACACAAAGCGGAGAGATGCAACCATCTCAACTCGAGGTGAATCCAAGGAACATTACTGTCAAAACCTTACGGAGTGGAAAGGAGCTTGAGAATCTTGAGATGACTACTCAAGGGATTGCTAGTGAAAAAGAAGTTAAGAAGGAGCTCGAAGGAGAAAAGGATAAATCATTTAGCTCAAAGATAAATATTCAGTTCCTAATCATTGTTAAGACTAACCATTCACCTTTACTTAACAGATTGTAGAAATTAAACGTGGAAGAAAAGGGTGAAGAGATATTCGAGATATTCCAATAATGCAAGGACTCAGTGGAGATCAAAAGTTCGAAGATAAGAAAGACAATGAATGTGAGTGATCATCAACTTAGCCC
Organism: Erythroxylum guanchezii; assembly: GCA_025629825.1. NCBI lineage: Eukaryota > Viridiplantae > Streptophyta > Magnoliopsida > Malpighiales > Erythroxylaceae > Erythroxylum > Erythroxylum guanchezii. Next base: position 24,475,422 of record JAOTAX010000008.1, on the reverse strand, counting down.
CTATCCTGAAAAAGCTCGGGTGGAGAAAGCGCAAGTTGTGACACCTGAAGATCATAAGTTTGTCACCTGAGGAGGAAAGTTTGGAGTCGAGCTAGCGATAATAAACAAAGGCGCTGCTTGGGAGGCAACCCAAGAAAAGTTTATTTCTTTTCCTTTACATTTTTGCATTTGTTAGGAGGTGCATTTGTGTTTTAGTTTTTTTTTGTTTCTTATATGTTTTTAAGATTTCAAACAAAAAGAGAGAGAATCAAAATAAACAAACAAACATTTTCTCTTTTTCTATGGCTTCTAAGACTATATAGTCATGATTAGAGAGTAAATTAACTAGAAAAATTCATAACAACTTAAGCATGTATGTTTACTCTTGTGATTAGTCAATATATATTATTTTTAGTGACTAGTGGTAGACATAAGCCAGCAAGATTTTAAGCCTTTATAGATTGACACATCCATATCAGTCTAATTGGTTTTTGTTTATGTGTGACCTTTATTACATATACATCATAACTTTGCTTTAATTTTCTGTTTAAGACCACAAATTTATCACATGTGTTAACATGGAAATGATATAGGCATTCTTTGTTTTTACAAGCCATATTAGCTAAATAGCCTAGTTATGGATATAATTTTTCCTTTTAATAAGCCCCCTTGAGCTTCATTAGCCTTTCTTTTTATGCTAACCACATTACATGCTTTTAACCTAACTAAATGTCCTACCCAAGCCTTAAAGCTAGTGGAAAATTTGTTGAATGTTGATGATCGTGGATGCACAAAAGTATAAGTGTGGGGGTGTGCCTATGTGCGGGTTGGTTATAATTGTTGGGATATCATTTTATGTGATATCAATGAATACCATTGTTGAAGTACCTTCTTTCAATTTTTGTTGAAAAGAAGAAGAAGAAAAAGAAAAAGAAAAGAAAAAAATTATGTTTAAATAAAAGTATCAAGGAGGAAATGCAATTGTTTTGCAAATTTATTCATGATTAGTTTTTGCTCTTAAAGTTGTATGGAATGAGTGATTTGAGTATGATGCATATGAGGTAGATGTTGTTTTGAAGGATATCTCCTTATAGTTTCAATATATTATTGTCATTGATTTTTATGAGTGATAATCTTATAAAATCATCGATATTCCACAAGTGCACAGGTCGTAAGCGTAGTATATTAGGTGTCAATCTCACAAAGAATTAGTGAACTAATCGAATCCTAACTTATCTAAGGCTTAAAAGTGTAATTAAAATGAAAATAAAAATGAGTAGAAAATTCAGCAATTGAATATGGATAGATTGAAAATTGAAATTCTAAATTAATGCAAGGAAATCAAAATTGAACTCAACCAATTAACAAATTCATGACGTATTTCATGTTAGCTTCTTATGGAAGCATTTGGGATCGCACAACCCTCTAATTAATACTGTCATTCCCCCAGTTACGGATGATTCTATAATCCTTCCACAAATTGAAGCCATGCCTGATCGTCGAGTCTTAATTAAATGGAAGGGGGCTTCAATTAAAGATGCTACTTGGGAAAATGAGTGGCGATTACGCAAGTGATACCCAGATTTCATCCTTGCGAACAAGGATTCTTAAATAGGGAGGATTGTTACGTGTCCCATGTTGGCACAACTTCTTCATAGTTAGTTAATTGTCTTTTCATTCAATAAGGCCACTAAATTCCTTCTTATCACAAATTATAATAATTAAGCATTTAGCAATAATAAATTATATTAAATCTTTGGGTTGCATTTGGAAAAAAGACACAAGTGAGTGCTTATAAGGTCTTTTTTTAACATATTTTGTTTTTTTGTGATTGAATTTATTGAAAAGAAAAAAATTCAAATTTAAATTTTATAAACTAATTAATTAGGGCAATTGAAATTCATTGAAAACTATAGTCGAATGTTTTTAAGAATAATTGTGACACTCCCAAAACTCTTAAATCACAATTAACCAAATAGTTCCCAATGCATACCATTAATCATCTAATTCCTCATTAGTTCCAAAAGAGAAGGCTATTTGTCAAGCACAAAAATATTCTATACAACACAACTACCTAAACTGTCACATTCAAAAATATATCGAACAACTTTACTCAATTAATCTGCTTGCTCCACCTAAACTCCACTTTATTCGTCCTGTACACTAGGGTTATCAACAATCACATAGTCTCCTAAAAATGTAAAATGGCAAGGAGTGAGTTGCCTGCTCAATAAAGATAACCGACCATACCCTTAAAATTAAGTAATACAATAAATAATTGTAAGACTAACCAATTAAATCATACCTTTAATACCACATGCATAACAGTATTCGATCTAATCTAAACAGTTAACAAACATTTAAAAAATTTTACCACATAATTATTAACACAAATATTAATTATAATTGTCATATATACTTTATTCCTATATATAACTGAATTATCTAGGTCAGCTTAATCTAGTAGGCTTACATTCATTGATTTGTCGGCTCATTTCATCATATCATAACCGATACTAAATGTTCTTTTAATTAGGATGTTAATTAAAATTACGAATTTTATTTTGATAAGATTTAATCGAAATAAAATTATTAAAATTAAAATTAAAATTTTCTTATTCTTACTAACAATAATTCTTGATTAAGAATTAATCTCAACAATTTATAAAACACCAAATAATTAAAACTTAGCCATCAATCTTTAGAGTAAATATTTGGAATCTATTTAGACTAATAGATAATCCCATGCCTAACTACTCAATTTTTAATTAATTTAGTTCACAAAGTTTAGAGACCTTTTTCATTTGATGAGATATTAAAATTTCCTTTTTATTTTTCTTTCTTGTCTACCTAAAATATATATACATACACACGAATCCTTTTACGACCCGTTTGGAAAGGGTTGAATTGAATTCAATTCAGCTGTTTGGAAACATAAAAATGGAATGAATTCAATTCATACATGTAATTGAAACACATCTTCTTTATAAATTGAATTCACTCCTTCAAGTATAGGAATTCAATTACATTGAAGCTTGAAGTAGTGTATTGCTCTTTTGCTCTTTCATTCTTTGAACTACTTTACTTCTCACTTTCTTGTACTTTACTTGATTGGATTCTAAAAACTATTATTTAAAATATTATTAATAATTAATTAACAACAATATAATTAATTAAAATATAATTCATTCATGGATTAAAATATTGTAATTAATTAATTAATTATAATTAATTATAATATTATAATTAATTAATATATTGTAATTGATTAATTACAATATAAGTAATTAAAATATGATTAATTAATTAATTAAAATATAATATATTTTTATTTCTCAATATTTTTTACAAATCAGCTATTGTTAAAGGTAACAGTAATCATTCCTTCCTCTTAACCAACCATAATAATAATATTCATTCTCATTTTTCGTTATATTCATTCTCATTTCAAACAGTATAATTGAATTCATTTTTATTATTATTGAGTTTATTCCAAACAGTGCAAATCAGTGTTTTGGAACCCAGATCGACCATTGAATCGGAGGCCTTTCTGGTCACCGATTCAACCACCTGTCGAACCGGTATGACGTCATAATTATATAATAATTATATTTAATTATATATAATATTTAAAAAATTTAAAAAATAATATAAATAAAAATAAATAAAAAATTTTGTTGAATCAGTGGTCGGACCGGTTCGACCGATTAATTGATCGATTTTGACCGATTCATACTGGTTCAATTTATAACCAATTTTTTGGGTTGAACCGGACCAGATAGTCGATCGGTCACCGATCAAACCGGTCAAACTGACCGATCTGGTCCAATTTTTAAAACTATAGTATAAATTGAATTCAATTCAATCTCATTAACGTAATTAAACCTAGTTCATTAATTCAATTCAAATATTTACAAAAAGTCCGTAAATCTTGAAAGGGAGCGCTGACCATTGTAGAGCTAATAAATTATTCGTTTCGTGTACTTACTACTGCACAACAATGGCGGCTACTGCACAATTCTCTCACCAGCCCCACCTCTCCAAAACCCTAACTAACCCTCTGAGCCAAAACCCATTTCCTAAAAGCTTCGTTTTTGCACCGAGAGTAACCAAAACAACCGCGAAGTCCCTCTCTTTGAAGGCAGTGTTGTCACAAGACTCCGCAAAGTCCAAGACTGTAGCACAAGAAACAACTCCATTCAAGCATTGCTTTAGCAAGTCTTCGGATGGTTTCCTGTATTGTGAGAACATCAGGGTTGAGGATATCATGGAAAATGTGGAGAAAAGGCCCTTCTATTTGTATAGTAAGCCGCAGATTACTCGGAACTTTGAGGCTTACGGGGATGCTTTGGAGGGTCTAAGGTCGATTATTGGGTATGCGATCAAGGCCAATAATAATTTGAAGATTTTGGAGCATTTGAGGAAGTTGGGTTGTGGAGCTGTGTTGGTTAGTGGGAATGAGCTCAAGCTTGCACTTCATGCTGGATTTGATCCCACCAGGTATGCTTATGCATTCTTTATCTGCAGCTGGAAGATTTCTTTGGGAGCTCGCGTGCTATATCATTTATTTGATCACACCTAGCTTTTACTGATAACTAACTGTGTATTAAAAAGTACAAAACTTGATTTGCAGTATATGGTTTTACAGTATCTAGCTCTATTTAGGGGTTGATTGAGACCGAACGTCTGAGAAGGAGCTTCGTATTCTAATTTGGAACTTTGGACATGAACAGGTGTATTTTCAATGGAAATGGAAAGATCTTGGAGGACTTAGTTTTAGCTGCCCAAGAAGGCGTCTTTGTTAATGTGGATAGTGAATTTGATTTAGAAAATATTGTAGCGGCTGCCAGAATTGCTGGCAAGAAGGTTAATGTTTTACTTCGGATCAATCCTGATGTTGACCCTCAGGTATTTGCCTTCTACATTTAGAATGCAACGTGAAGTCCGATCCTAATTTTTGAACAAATATAATAAATATTTTTTGGTTTGACACTGTTAATCCAATGCCAGGAGAAAATAATTTGATTGAGTTAATCCATTGCCTAGAGAATATTTGCCAATTCAGATTAGCTGCTGGTTGGTATGAACCTTTTGAATATTGGGATTTAGGATAAGAAACGGGGGTCTCTTAATAATTTTATATGCTATTTTTGTACAGTCGATGCAAAAATTGGTTGGACTTGATCAGGTTGTGCCATTTATTTTTTCTTCATATCAATATCCTTTTAATGAGCCAAAACCAAGACAATGAGAAACAATGTGTAAGACAATGAAAATGATGTAGACTATGTTTTACTTCGATTACTTAAATGCTAACTATGGAAAATGGTGGCCTCATGTTATATCTAATATTAAATTTCTTTTTGTTTTTGGTATCCTATAGGTCCATCCTTATGTTGCTACAGGAAACAAAAGTTCAAAATTTGGTATTAGAAATGAGAAGTTACAATGGTTTTTGGATGCTGTAAAAGCACACCCGAACGAGTTGAAGCTTGTCGGGGCTCATTGTCATCTTGGGTCAACAATTACCAAGGTATGCCAACTGCACTCATATTTAGAGTCTTTACTTTCTCCAATATGTAATTGCACTTTATATGTAAGTATGATTATATAGACTGTAGGGCAAGTACTAATGTATTAATCAATTCCTGTTAACTGGAAAAGTCTAGATTTCATTGCCTTGTGGACATACTTCCAATGTTCTAAGCAAATCTCTCTCTCTCATGTTTGTAGGTGGACATCTTCCGGGATGCTGCAGTTCTAATGGTCAACTACATTGACCAAATCCGAGACCAAGGATTTGAGGTTGATTACCTAAATATTGGAGGGGGTTTGGGTATAGATTATTATCATGCTGGTGCTGTACTTCCTTCACCAAGGGACCTCATTGACACGGTGAGAATCTTAATTGTGTATGCTATATCCCATACTAATGTTCTAGCAACATTTTCAGGATGCATTAGTTTCATAACTGAATCACGTATTGTAGAAATGAGTAATGTTGATATGCTTGGCTATATTCTGTGTCTCACTCATATCTATTACTAAATTCTTCGAATACTTGTGTGCTCATGGGACTACTACTTCCTAAATAGCATCTATTGACTCTTTGTATGTTAATCATCTTGGTGTCTTGAAGGGCAAGGATGGCTTCTTTGCTGTAGATAGTATCACTCTGTTGTCTTAATTACATTACATGTATAGTGCACTGTGGTTCTGCATATGTGGTAACTTATATTGGCATTGTCCATCATTGTTTTAGGTCCGAGAACTGGTTCTCTCACGTAATCTCAATCTGATCATAGAACCAGGAAGATCACTTATTGCAAATACCTGCTGCCTGGTGAGTAGAGTCACTGGGGTCAAAACTAATGGAACAAAAAATTTTGTCGTGATTGATGGCAGCATGGCTGAACTTATCCGGCCAAGTCTTTATGGTGCTTATCAGGTAAATTTGAATGCAGAATCACTAACCTTAGTACTGAGTGCATTTAACAGCAGGATAACATGCTTAGAATTTATTGCATTTGTATCTTCCTTTTTATATTCTAAAAGTTTTTGTTCTCTCAATGTCTACGATTCCTATTGCATAACTGGCATCTTGTCGAGGACTTTCAGTATAGTACTTGGAAAGCATAATTCTATAGCTGCAGATAAAACTAATCTATTGTTATCATCACATTTTATTATGGCTTTATCCTCTCAATTTATACTGAATCAGACTTTTTCTAGATTGTACTTATACTGGTTTATGATTCAAATGTTCTTGGACAAGTTTCTTTCAACTTGGACTCAGTTATTATTAGTTTTGACTAAATCATATCAGTCCCTGTTCGTGTTGGATTTACCAACCCCTAGATGCTCTAATTTGGTAGCATAGATTACTTTATCACTTGATGTTTATTTCACATTCTTTAGGTCCCTCTTTCTTCTGATTCACAATAAAGTTGGTTATGTTTTCTTGCAGCACATAGAACTTGTCTCTCCTACTCCTCCTGAGGCTGAAGTGTCAACTTTTGATGTGGTGGGTCCTGTCTGTGAGTCTGCTGATTTCCTGGGAAAGGATAGAGAGCTTCCAACCCCTGATAAGGTAATGTTGTTTCTTTCTCATGGAAGTTTATTGAAAATTCCTCCTTTCATTTCCTGAAAATGTTTTTGTTTTCTAGGGAACCGGTTTGGTAGTTCATGATGCAGGTGCTTACTGCATGAGTATGGCATCAACTTACAATCTCAAGATGCGCCCTCCTGAATACTGGGTACTTCATAGCTTTGATTGTTCATTTTAACACCATTGATATGATCAAATTACTTCCAAATAATGTGACATTTCCTGAATACTGGGTACTTCATAGCTTTGAGTGATCATTTTAGCACCATTGATGTGATCAATTTACTTCCAAAAATGTGACATTTGGTTCAGCCACTTTACTAAAATCCTTCTTTTATCTAATATGCGGTGAAAGAATCTGCATCTAACATTTCATTGATTAGCTTAACACAGCGCTTATTTGTTGAATGTTTTCTTGTCCAATGAGTTAGTTCTCAATATTTGGATTATTTTGTTTAGGTTGAAGAAGATGGATCAGTGGCCAAAATCCGGCACGGGGAGACATTTGAAGATCATTTGCGGCTTTTCCAGGGTCTGTAATTACAGGCCATATGTTCTCTCTTTAACAAAATGGCTTAGGAGTTGCTTACATTGCAGTTTGAAGTTGCTACTGTTCTCAATTTTATTGAAGTTTGCCTATCCCCCCCTCCTCAACGTTGGCAGATGAATATTATATTTTGCATCATTTGAAAAGATTTGCTAGAAATGATGGATAAAATGCTGGAAAAGTATTTCTTTAGAAGATAGATGAGTTGAGGAAGAGTCGTGTGTATCTGACCATTAGTCAAACAGGATAATGCATTTTGATCTTCGGTGAGTTGAGTTGCTAAGTTGGAGCTGTCATACTCAGTTTCTGCTCTTTGGATATTATTTTCAAGGGAAGATAAATGCATGTGATTGTATCTTTCAAGTTTCAATTTCATTTCAGAGATATTCTAATATTTGTCTCCAAAAGAATACTGTGGATAGGGCCAGTACAGCATCTGATGAAACTGGATTCTTGGGTAGTTCCAATTCAATGGTTTAAGTACATGCCAATGCAGGTTTGATACGTTAAAATCCTCAGAAGATTTGGAACATTGCAGAAGTGAGCTGTCCAACACTTGAAACTGTTGAAGGTTTAAACTTTTGATGATTTCTTGTCCGTGTATCAGTCAGAACTCTGTGGTCTAACATTTTTTGACCGGACAGAGCTTCAGGGTTGGTATAGATTCATGATTGTTATACAGAGAATACCAGCTCAATTATAAATCCAACTGAACATATACCATCCTTTGATGTCTCTTCAGATTTGATTTATGGCTTTAAGCCATAGATAAAAGGATAAAAGATGCTGTGCTCTAACATGGTCACCCATGAATGTACAGAAAGGCCTCAGGAGTCATTGTTTGTTAGCTTTGGGTCTGAATTTGAGATTCGAGAACATGCCTCAGAGAAGCAATTTCGGAATCAAAGCATATGTTTCCGTATAAGAGAATTTAGAATACAATTCTGGCAATCCTGCCTTGTCCATACCTCATCAAGAGCATAACTAATTAAGTATCATCTTCCAAATTCCCTTAGCTGCAAAATTCATATCCAATATTGACAATGGTGTATTATTTATATCTCTAAATAGCCCTTTTGTCCCTGATCTAGATTCCATTTTTTTCTGATAGATAACAGAAGTTCAATACTTGTACAAATAAGATTATACCAGATGTACTCTAGAAAACAGATTTCTCTTCATGTATTCGAAGCCTCTTTTGCCTGGCAATGAAAGCTTCAACAGTGGACCTGAACTCCTCGTTGCTCATGTTATCTTCAGGACAAGATTTCTTTACCTGAGAATCAACACTTCTCCTCAAGGTTTCAGTCACTGCCCTTCTGAGTTCCTTGCAAGGCTTGTTAGATTTCTGTCTCTGAAAGTTTTCTGATCGACTTCTTTGGTAATTCCTGATTCCTGCAGCAGAACAGGTGCTCTCAGTGACACTGAATTCATACCGTTGCCTGCCCTCACTCTTCTTAACAAACACTTCATAAAGATCGGATTTTGAACTCCTTTCCTTGGAATCTTTCCCTGAAAACTGACCCGACTTTGCAAAAAGAGTGACAACTATTACGTTACCGATCACAAACACAAAGCGAGGACTCAAGAGAATGACTGTTAAATCCTTGAAATACACTCCAGAGTTTTTGACAGCAACTGGAAGTTGGACCGTAAACCTGGAAAATAAAACCAGAACAATGCAGATTTCCACTACCCTGAATAAATTCGCAATCTTTCTTAGTTGACGATGCTTCTTCATTGCATTTGCCTTCTCAACAGTTACGTTGCAGAAGTTGAACGAATCCATATACTCGTTGGCAATTGAGAGATCAGATCAACTGTGAAAGCTAGCATAAAAGATTCAACAACTTGGGTTCTCACTCAAAAGCCTCGGCAAGACCCATTTCTGCAAGTAGAGAAAAGACTGAAGCTGCCATTAAAACTGCAAATATCAAAGTTGATATGCTGCTGCCTGGAAGCATAGAAACAGAGAGAATAGGAGAAAGATAGCAGACAAAAACAGAACAAACTGGTTGTCTCCCTAGGCTTTATCAACTAGAAAATGCTGGTGTTGGTACCTAAAACCTTGAAAGTCCTGGTTCCTGAAACCATGAAGGTCCACAGGTCACAGGTGTGCTATATATAGAAAGTGAAACATGTCAGGCAGATTCTGCTTGGCCCAAGTGTTTCATCTTTCTTTTTAGGTTTTATATTCTCTAAGAAAGGTTTTATAAATTATTCCTTTTACTTTTCTTTTTCTAACTATTAATATCTTTTTATTAATTCAATTTTGATGCTAATAAAATGCAATTGTGATATTTGTATAATTAATATTTCAAAATTATGAAAATTTCTTTAATTTATATATAATTAAATTTTATCAATTATTAGAAATATAATATATATTTTTAAATTTAACTATTTAACTTTTCTAGGTAATAACTTTAATATAAGATTTGTTAAACAAAACAAATAAAACATTACATAAAGATCAATGTGTAATTTATTATAGCTATTTTAATTATTAATTTAAGTCGAGTTTAATTTAATACGAGTTCTAAATTGAATCAATGTGTCAACAATATTTCATCAAGCTATGTGTGAAATTTATAATGTGTATTTTACTGCTATTTTTTAAAGGAAGTCTTAACAGAAAGAATTTAGAAAATTCAAAAATTATAATTACTTTAATTATTAAGAAAGTTCATGTCTTTTATCTTAATAATAAAATATTCATTAATATTCCACTACTCTAGAATATCCACATGGAAAATTTGTTCTTCATGTGACTTTCTCAAATGTTCCACAACTTTACTCACTTTCTCCAACCTAGTTGGTGTTGGTTTTACCTTTAGTGAAACGCCAAACATATTAAAACTTTATATCATATAGAATATTAGTTTTGCTTTTAGATTGAATGTCCAGCTTTAAATGATAGATAGAAATTATAAGAGTTAACAAATATCCACATAAGTTACATTTCCTAATCTAAAAATTTGATTAAAATCAATGCATGAGTTAAACTGATAAAACAAGAGGTTTAAGGTTTAAAAAATTTGACTAGTATTAAATTATCATATAATCGATTAAAAATGAATAAATTTGAAGAATTTGAAATAAGATTGAAGGAGATTGTTCTCAATTTAAAGTTTAATTAAAAAGATTGTCAAATAAAAAGTATTAGTTTATTTTAGTTTATAAAAATTAATTAATTTACAAAAAAGGCTTATTAATTAATAAATTGATTAATTTTGGCAACAAAAACTATTAAAATAAATCAAACTAATTCAAATTTTTTATTATTAAACAGCTCGTATCGATCCAATAATATTTTTGGAAGTTGTTAAAAATCAATTAAAATCCTAATTTTCTTGTGCATACTTTTTAACAAATGTGGACATTGAGCCAAACCCACGTGTGCAATTCCCACTATCGTGGAGATGTACTGAGGTGACCCATTTCTTACACACTAAGAAATTACTACTACGTATGTAACCACGTGTTTGTTACGTTTAAGTCAGAGCCATTTTGTTTCTCTACTTGTAGACCCACCAGTCCACCAATATGAGGGCCTTCTTTTTCTTTTTTTCCTTTTTAAAGGGTAGTTCAGTTGCCAACTCAACTCAAAAATTCTAGACTTGAGTTGTGTTGAGGAATCTCTTGTATTTTTTTTTTTTAATTTTTGAATAGTATATTTTGATATAAATATATAATATTTAATTTAAAAATGTTATAGTAAAGGATACTAATATACAATATTATATATTTAAATATTAATATATAAATATTTAATTTAAAAACTTTAGAAAAAGGTTTTTTTCTATGTTAATATACTTTAAAAAGAAACTACTTTTTACTATTTTAAATATATATATATATTAAAAGTGAAGATAGCTATGACTGAATTTTTAAATTTTTTAATAAGTGATTTATTTAAAATATATAATTTATAGAATAGTACATAGATCCAACAATTTTAATGTTACTTTTATGGTGAATTAGGCGTTTCTACTTTTGAAAAACTAGGCTTCAATTAATTAATAATGCTGATTTAAGTAGCTTTAATTATAGCACAATTTTCAAGAAATTTTAATTTGAATTTCTCAAATATATAATTAATGTAGATCTATCGGAAATATTATCTCTATTAATTAGGAGTAAAGTTGTGTATTTCGTGACCTCCACATACCTTACTTTAAGCAGGATTTCTATTAAAATGTTGTTGATATTGTATCTTCAACTCTTCCTCTATTCTAATATTTTTCCTTTTCACCTCTTCATTTATCTTATTTTCATATATTTCTCTTAAATAATTGATCTCAAGACATAGAATTGAAGTTCAATTTATCAAACTATGATAATTTATTATATGTGACCTTTGGACAATAGGAAAGGGCATGCAAAAAGATTATTAGAAAAAACAAATAAATGCGATCAAAGCATGAAGAAATAGATATTAATTTAAAAGCAACAAATTGTAATAATTAAGCACTTAGCAATAATAAATTATATTAAATCTATGGGCTCCATTTGGCAAAAAGACACAAGTGAGGTCCTTTTTTTAAAATATGTTTTGTTTTTTTGTGTTTGAATTTATTGAAAAGAAAAAAGTGTTCCAAACATAAATTTTATGAGCTAGTTAATTATTGCAATTGACTAAATATTCATGTAATTAAGATGTTAATTAAAATTAAAATTTCCCTATTCTTACTAACAATAATTCTTGCTTAAGAACCAAATAATTAAATCCTTAGGTTAAATATTTGGAACCTATTGATGATAATAATACATAATCCAATACCTAACTACTCAATTTTTAATTAATTTAGTTCACAAAGCTTAATGACCTTTTTCATTTGATGAGATATCAAACTTTCAATCTTAAGAGTGGATGCTGACTAGATGACACAAAATTAGAAATAGCCTTATATTCTCTTATATTAGATTAAAAAATTTAGAGTTAATAAATTAGAAGTAATTTAGTTCAATTCAATTTTGATAAATTATATCCTATTTAATTAAAATTTAAACTAAATTCAAGTATAAAAGAACATTAACAATTTCGAATGATTCGAAACGTTGATGTTTCGATTTATAAATTAAAATAATTTATTTCTTTTTGTGTGTATTTATTTTTATTTTATTACTTATGTTTGTATATTTTATTTATTACATATTTATTTATTATTATTATTATTCTATTTTATGTTATCTTTAATTATTATATTATTATTTTAATATGTATGTATATATATATACACACACTTCATGTAGGTCTATTGAAAATAGTCTTTTTACTAATTAAGAGTAAGGTTACATATTACTAAACCTCTTCAAATTTTATATATCAACGAGTCGGATTAAACTAGACCATAAACGATTTCAAACGATTCTATTTATTATCATCTTTAAAAAAACTATGGAATTTTTTTTGAGTACATATATTGGATCAGCTTGTCTTTTGCTTTGCATCTTTGAATAAAACACACACACACACGTTGGATTCCTTCATTTTTGAGTCACATGCCACTATTTCATTTATTCTCTACCTCATCGTCAATAATTTAATGAATTGCCTTATTTTCTTTAATTAAATTCATTCATGAATTAGTATAAACAAGATTTTGTACACACTAAGGGGGCGTTTGGTTTGAGGGTTTGGGAATGAAAAAATGAAATAATTGTAAAAAATAGTGTTTGCTTTGGGGTTTTCTATTCCAAGGGAATTGATTTATCCCATTAAAATTGGGAATCTATTAAACTCTCCAAAGGGGGTGGGTATCAAGTTTTCATTCCAATCTAGTAGTTACTATTTATACCCCTCCTCCACGTAAGCAATTTTTATTCTTAATTATATTATTAAACTCATCATCATCATCATCATCATCATCATCATCATCATCATTATTATTATTATTATTATTATTATTATTATTATTATT
>JAOTAX010000008.1:24442147-24460525 GCA_025629825.1 Erythroxylum guanchezii | reverse complement strand
AAATCCTCAATTTATTCCAACCAAATTACAAATATCAAATTAAACCTCAAAATAATTTAAACATGCTTAATGCGAATCGGGGCCCAACACTCTCTCTCTTCCTTAGCTTCTTTCTAAATGTAGCTAAAATGGAGGCTCCCTTTTAAGGTTTCTTTCTTTTCCTTTTATATACTTTTTCCTTTTACCTAGGCCTAAATGTTTGAAATAACCCTCGAAAATTTGAGTTATGAAGCAGTCCCCACCTTTGTTATCGCACTTGTCACAATCGTGGCCAAGGAGTCACGATCGTGACACTTAAAATTGGGCTTATGTCACGATTGTGACGCATGCTGGTTGGCTTTTATCAAGATCATGGCCAATGAGTCACGATCGTGGCCTTTACTGGGTTGCTTCTGTTATGATTGTTACTAGTATATGACCATTGTGGTCTTGGCTCCTCTTCCAAGCTTTCTCTAAATCTTCTCTAATCTTCTTTACCGGATCTCAAACATTAACAAACTCATCAAAAAACCTCAAACATACAAAATTAAAGCCTGATAACATGCTCTAAACCATATAAACTCAAAAGCACAAACACATAATCACATTAACACAATTCTAAACCTAAACATACAAAAATCATCTAATTAACAACTAAAAATATACTAAATTTCCCACTAAAACATAATGGAACCTGTAACTACCAAAATCCCCACACTTAAACTTTTGCTTATCTATAACTACCAACATCCCCATACTTAAACTTTTGCTTGTCTTCAAGCAAAAGCAAAAACAAAACAAAATACAAACACACTAAACAATAACACATATAAGCACACATATGCAATAATGGTATAATGACATTGAACTTCATGAAAATAATTTAACTTCAAACACAAGCCTTCAAGTTGTTCTAACTTATTAACTTATGAAATATGTGGCTAATCACTTCGGACTAAATATCCATACTAATCAAGACCTTAATGTCAAATTCATTCACCCCCATTACTTGCCCACACACATTGATAATTATTTAGTCAATAAAAATTGTAACTATTCCTATGAAGCTTTTCATGAAAATTCAAGCTATTCACAAAGATCAGTAGGTTTTATTATCAAAACAGTATTTTTATTAACATTGACCTAGTCGTTTGACGTGAAGGAAAACATTTGTGATCAATGTTCCCCGGTTACTCAATTAGGACATTTTTTATTAATTTGCTTGGTTGGAATGTCATTATAGCCTTTTGACACGAAGGCAAACATTTGTGAAGAATGTCCCTCAGTTACTCAGTTAGCTAACATTCTCAACTGGCTAATATCTCTATTCATAGCCCGAGGGCCTACGAAATAGTTATTTATCAAAGAAATACACACATTTTTTTCACATTTTATTACCTACCTCATTTTTTTAGCTAATCATTCTCATGAAAGGATACTAAGGACGCTACTTATTTAATTGACCTAAAATTATAAATGTATATGGAAAATTCCTAGGGTGAATGAACTAACATCATATCCTAATTAACATATATATTTAACCAAAGCGACCTAGGACACTAATTTCATAAGCTAATAATTCTTTATAACCTAAAAGACTATGTTCAAAGCTAAACTGATTCCATTAAGTCCTAGCCTTTGACACATTCACACGAATCATAACATGAAAACCTAAACAAGACTAATATACAATATGAAAAATTCACACTCAAAGTAAAAACATATGATGCACACAACGCTCCCAACACTTGGACAACACATTGTCCTCAATGTGAGAAACAAATAACACATAAGGTGGGAATAAAATAAAATGGAAAAAACTTAAGAACAAAACAAAAATAAAAAGATAAGGATCAGAGCATAAAAACCCATCATGGCGATTGATGTAGTGATGGATATGGTGCCGTAGGTGGAATCTCCACGCTTTGAGCAACGAAGTATTTATGCATGCTTAGGATGTCTCAACGTCGTCTTCTTACCTCCTTTGTATCCTTCAACACCTTAGCATTATCTACAATAGCTTTATTAGTGTTTGAAATTACTTTAAGTACCTTCTCCCATCTCGCTGTCTCTTCCTCTTTTGATTCTTCACTGGTTGATTCCTCCTCTTGTTGTCATGGTGCTAAGCTCGAACTAGCCTGTTTTGCCCTATTCTTAACATGAGATTTTGAACTAACATCTACAAGTTCCATATTATAGGACTTCAAGATCTCAGCTCTCATCAAGTGACAAGAGTTAAGGAACTCAAGAAAATGTACAGTTAGTCTATTATAATTGACACCATAATAATCCACAATAGCTACAACCAAGTACCTCATGCCCAGATTATTTTTTCTCTTTTTCAAAGTAGCAATAATAGCGTTAAAGATGTGGGTGGAAGTGTAAACTTGGACATTATGGTCTATCCACTGGAAATTTTTACACTCATTTCCAATTTTTGATTCTATTCCTCATATCACTCCCAAATTCCTTCCCTACCAGTTTTTGGTTCTATTCCTCATGTCACTTCCAAATTCCTTCCTTACCTTATATTTTGCACCATCACCTTATTGTTTTGCCTTCCGCACCATTCCAATTCATTATTAAAAATAAAAGGACAAAGAAACCTAAGTCATACTTATGCTTGATTTCTTTAAGGTGCTCAACTTGTATTGAAAACACACACAAACAAAATTGGAAACCTAATCTAATACAAAAGATGAAACACGCATAGTTAAAAATCATGGGTTGCCTCCCACATAATGCTTCATTTACCATTACTAGCTCAATGTATCTCTTTTTCTTATTGTTGTTCAAAAGGGTCATGTAATGGTAGCATTACTATAGATTTCATGAACTATAAACGAGCTACTAGATTGTGCTTTTTACCACCTTTCTTCCTTGTTTTTTTCTTTTGAGTATTCTTTTGAATCTGTGGTTGTTCTAGTGAGTCTTTATGAGTATGAATCTGCTCAACATTTTCATAAGAATCGTTTCTCTTGATAGTGTCCACAAATCTAAAAGAATTTCTTTTTCCATTAGACACTTTAAATGGAACCTTCTCATCCCCCACTCTTAGAGTTAATTCGCCCTCATCAACATCTATAAGGATCAGGCAGTGGCTAAAAATGGTCGTTCTAGGATAATGGGTGTCTCCAAATCTTCCTTAATGTCTATTATGATGAAGTCCGTTGGAAAGGTGAACTTGTCAACCTTAACAAGAACATCCTTAGCTACACCTCTAGGATGGTGGATTGATCTATCCATCTGCACACACATCCTGATGGGTGTTATTTCACCTAACTCCACCCTTTTGTATAAAGTGTAAGGCATCATTCTTATACTAGTTCCTAATTTCGTAAAAGCCTTATCCATTTTAACACTAACAATAGTGCATGGAATGTAAAAATCTCCTGAATCTTCTTGTTTCCATGGTAGTGCTGCCACTTTGTTAGAGTTCTCCTTACTACTTCACTCTTCAACTTCTTTAGGTCGCCACTATTTACTAATTTCACTTTTATGGATTCCATAAGAGCTAGTTACATTTTCAGTTGCTCTATTATATCAAGAACGTCATTCAATACTGCTTCATTTGAATTCCTCTGCATTAGGATGGGGTATGAAATTGTAGGCCAATATTCCTTAATTTTCATCAGGTTATATTTACTCTGTAGGGAATGGTTGTTGGCCCTTTTATTTTCTTCTTCCCTTACCTCTTTAACTTGGTTGAGTTTCTCTTTCGTGGTATAGGTGACTACCATTATCCTTTTTATTGGATTTGTCTTGGTGTTGCTCAGAAGACTTCTCGTACTTTGTGTTAACAATG
Organism: Erythroxylum guanchezii; assembly: GCA_025629825.1. NCBI lineage: Eukaryota > Viridiplantae > Streptophyta > Magnoliopsida > Malpighiales > Erythroxylaceae > Erythroxylum > Erythroxylum guanchezii. The sequence continues at coordinate 24,456,741 of JAOTAX010000008.1, read as the reverse complement.
CATTTGCTAATTGGCTCATTTGAACCTCTAAGTTTTAGATGGAAGAGTCTTGGTTCTTTGTTACTTTTTCAAATATTCCTTCCAACCTCTTGTGAGCATCCTACATGCTACTAGTCTTTTGCAAGATTTTTTCTAACTTAGAGTCTGTGGAATTGGGTTGTTCCTGTTGGAATCCAACTGGTCCTTGGCATCAGAATTGACCTCTTACATTATATGATCAAAATAAGTTCGGGTGATTCTTCCATCCCAGATTATACATGTTTGAGTTTGGGTTGTTCCCCCCTCCTCGACCAAACTGTGCTCCCATGTAATTGAGCTACTCTGGTTTTTTGTTTTACATCAGAAAGCAATTGATGGTATCATTGTTGTCTTATCCACACAACTCACATATCTATTGAATTGCTTTAATAGTAGCTGAAGAGGAGGCTTTCACGTTATTCAGTTGTTGGGTTAAGTTGTCAATCTTAGTTGCATCTCTGTTATTAGGTCAACAGTTATAGCTCCCTTTTTCTCTCGAAGGGTTGTATGTTGTCTACTCCTGTCCATCGTCCAAAGACAACTTTTACTTGCCATTTCCTCAACAAATCCTCCGCTTCGTCAACCTTCTTCCTCATTAAAGATGTACTGAATGCTACGTCTATGGTGCCTTATGTGGATGGGTTAATGCCATTATAGAAGGTTATGATGTAGGCACCTCCTTCGCAAATCTTCTGAGCCTCATAAAGTGACTCCCCATCACTTTATAAGAAATTCATGATTTTCTTTATCAATTTTGTAGTCTTCGTAAGAGGGAAGTACTTATTTAGGAACACACACACACCAGTTGCATCCAAGTTGTGACATTTGCAGGACTTAGGAATGATACCATGCCTTGGTCTATCACTTAGTCTAAAAAAGGAAAGAGCCTCATACTAATAGCATCTTCTGACATCCTATGATACCGAAAAGTATCACATATTTCCAAGAAGTTAACTATATGAGCATTAGGATCCTCATTAGTTGATTTTTAGAATTTTAAATTTGTTTACAACATGTTTAGCACAACTGGCTTAATCTCAAATGAGGGTGCTTGTACCAGTGATGGAGTCATGCCTTGATTCGCAGCATTGAACACGAATCTCATGAAATACATAAGAGTTTGCAGTTGGTTACTTTGAATACCTCCTTAATTTAATTTGTCCGCCATTGGTTCTTCTATTTCTTCATCATGTCTTGCTCTACAAATTGCTCACTCTAACCGAGTGATGTTAAGTTCTAATGTTTCGATGATCTTACTTGAACTTCGAGTAATTCTTTTATTCATACAACTACAAGGACACAAGAGACGCGAAAATTCCTTAAACTAAAAGAATTTAACTAATCCTAACTATTTCCCCGGTAACCACACCAAAACTTGTCGTGCTAGTTTTACAATTATAAAATCCTCAACATTTCACAAGCACACAGGTCATAAGTGTAGTATATGAGGTGTTGATCCCATGAGGAATAAGTGAACTAATCAAATTCTAATTTGTCTAAAGCCTAAAAGTGTAATTAAAATGAAAATAAAATAAGCAGAAATTAAGCAATTGAATATGGATTAATTGTAATTGAAAATGTAAAATTAGCGCACCTGCAAAGAAATCAAAATTGAGCACAACCAATTAACAATTGAAACTTCACATAAGGAAGATTAACCAATTATGAGAGAAGGGGATTTAACTAAATTACTTTTGATTTTTTTTTACGGTCCTAGACTTTCAAAGGGTGGATTACTCTCTTTCGAGTTATAATCATTAAACCTTAAATCATAAACCCTAATTGAATTGAATTACTAAAATTGTAATCTCATAATTAACAAAAACAATCCACAACCGATTTAGATCTTAAGCATTCTAATAGCAATTGGGTCCTCACAAGAGATCTCTCTTTGTATAAATCACCAATTTGATTGTTTGTGTGATCTATTAAATTGTTTAACTCTCATTACCCAATATAATCATTTTTCCATTAGTTCACTCTCTCAATTTATTACCAAAGTATGCAAATACAACAAACGATCACAATACCCAACTTATTAACATCAAAATCATTCAAATTAAAATTGATTCAAGAACAAATCCATAAAAGAGTTTAGAACATCCTTAAACCCAAATTCATCATCGTCATATCTATCTTATACATCAAATGATAGAAATAACAAATGAAACTTAGAGTGTATTAGGAGTGCAATAGTAGCAGTAGCTCCTTTTTCCTCTACCCTCTTCTCTCTTTCTCTCTTCTTTAGCTTATTTCCAAGTGTAACAAAAATAGAGGCTCCCTTTTAAGGTTTATTTCTTTTCTTTTTATATGTCTTTTCCATTTAGGATAAAAACAAGGTTTTACCCTGGCCCAAATGTCCAAAATAACCCTAAAAAAGTTAAGTTCAAAAGTAGTGCCTGTTTTTGTTATCGTGCTTGTCATGATCGTGGCCAATAAGTCACAATTGAAATTAGGCTTTCATCATGATCGTTACCAATAAGTTATGATTGTGACCCATGTTGGTTGGCCTCTATCACGATCATAGCCAATAAGTCACAATCGTGGCCTTTTCTGGATTGCTTCTATCACGATCGTGACTGGCAAATCACAATCGTGGCCTTGGCTATTCCTTCGAGCTTTCTCCAAATCTTCTCCGATCTTCTTTACCTGATCTCAATCACTAACAAACTTATCAAAACACCTCAAACATACAAAATTAAAACCCGATAATATGCTCTAAACCACATAACACTCAAAAACATAAACACATAATCATACTAACACAATTATAAACCTAAACATGCATAAATCATCTCATTAACAACTAAAAAACATACTAAATTACCCCACTAAAACATAATGCAACCTATAACTATCATATACCCTAAAAAATTAATAAAACCTTAAAAAATGTTCACTTAAAGTCTCAAAGTCAACACATATCGTAACATAAAAAATTTGCACAATCAAATAAGGATGCTCTATATCCTAACATAAAACACACCAAAAATTTAAAAAATCCTATACTAACACTAAAATGAAAAAATAAAATGAAAATGAAATATAACCTAATTCTTGGCTTGCCTCCTAAGGAACACTTATTTATCATCTTTAACTTGACATACCTTTCATGTTTAAGGTAGTTTATAAATATTAATTTCTTGTTGTCTTACCATGGGTTCCATAATCTTTAAGTAAGTTACCCACTTTTTCTTATTGTCGCATTTTTTATTTTGTTTACTACCTTAAGCTTGTTAAAGCTCTGATGGACCTTTAAAAGAAGAGTTCTATAACATAGACAAAATTGAATCATGACATAATCACTACATTCATTAACATCAATAAGTTCAAGGGAGGGATTCATGACTTCAGACATTTTAAATATAACTTCTTTCTCCCTAACTCTTAGTATTAATTTGTCGTTGCCAACATCGATAATCAACTTAGCAGTAGCTAAAAAGGGTCGAACAAGGACTAGAGGTACTTTTACATCTTCCTTTATGTCAAGAATCACAAAATCTAGTAGGAAGATAAACTTATCGACCTTAGTAAGAATATCCTATATAATACCCTTAGGATGTTATACTGATCTATCTACTAGCAAACTTATCCTACTAGGTTTTGGTTCACCTAATCCTAGTTTCATAAATAAGGAGTAAGGAATCATATTAATATTTGTCCCAAGGTTGAGTAAAGCCTTTTTTATTTTTAAGCTACCAATTTGACAAGGGGTATTAAAACTCCCAGGATCTTTGAGCTTCTCTAGTAGCTTACTTTATGTAATTGTTGAGAACCTTCCACTTATTGTTTTAGTCACCTACTCCTCCAACTTCCTCTTGTTTGTTAGTAGCTCCTTTAAGAATTTTGAATACTCCAACTTCTACATAAGAGCTTTAACAAGAGGTAAGTTAATATGAAGTTGCTTAAATAGTTCAAAGAACTTACCAAACTGCTCATCCATTAGATCTTTCTTCACTTTGGCAAGATAAGGGATGGAAGTTAAAAATTCCTTGACCTTTTTAAGGTTCCCTTCACTATTAACTTTCTCCTGGCTTTTGGTTTTACTTTGCTTCTTCTTTTAGGGTTCATTTTTATCTTGCAGCTCTTTTCCACTCCTAAGGGTGCTTGTCATGACACATTTTTTATAACTCAATGGTACTCAACAAACTCCCTCGTGGTCTTTCATATAATGATTTTATAAGCTGCCCAACCTAAATTTCCAAATTATATATGGAATTCTCTATTCTTTGATGTCTTAAGTCTAACTCTTGAACAAGTCTGTACATCATTTCTTTTAGATGCAACTTCTTATCCTAAGGTGGATGTTGCTAAAATCTTAGTGAAGGGTTGCTCCCTGCCTACCTTGATTCCCCCAAGAGAAATTTGGATGATTCCTCCATCCCAAATTGTATGTATTTATATATGGATTTTTTAAGGTTTAGGAGCATTCCCTATATAATCCTTATACTCATATTGTAGTATTTGGAACTGAGGGTTCATTGTTAATCCATTAATTTTCCTACTTAGAGCTTCAACCTAGTTTGGCAATTGCGTAGCTGCATCTAATTTATATATCCCGTTGGCTTTCTAAGTCTTGCTCCAGAATAGCAACACGAATAGTTATTCATAGCCGTGTATTGAATTATATCAACTTTTGATGTCTTATAACTTAGAGCACCCCCAGCTAATACATCTATCATCTACCTCGTAGTCTGATTTAGCCCATTATAGAAGGTCTAAATTTGTATCCATAATGGTATACCATAATGTGGGCATTTCCTCAATATATGCTTAAATCTCTCCCATGTGTCATATAATGTCTCTAAGTCAGCCTAGGAATAAGAGGAGATGTCATTCCTCATTTTAGCATTCTTTACTGGTAGGAAGTACTTTAGAAGAAACTTCTTTGGTACTTGGTCTCTGATATGTACTTACTTAATTATGAATTTATTCCATAACACTTGATGCTTATTGGTATAAAATGCTTAAGATACTCGCTTTGACTCATATGTGGTTTAGGAACAATTCAGAAGTGAAAGAGCTAAAGTGAGTCAAAAGCACAATATTTGAGTCATTTTCCAAAGATTCACACTCACTTTGTGGTAAATAATGGTTTTTAATCATTAGGGATAACAAAACCTAGGTTAAATGACCTAAGCTTGTGCAGTTGTTGCTTAGATTGTTCTATTTTCCTAATTCGTAATATAGTTATCAGGATAAACTTAGAGAGCTTGTTCTAGGTTTTTTGATAGTTAGGGTTAATTAAAAAGCTTGTTTTAATTAACTACGACCTAAAGGAGTAATAGAAATTATTGTTAATTTATGACCAATAGTTTAAGGAGATGTGAAAGAATAAAAAGTCAATGAAACATATTTAATTGGGTATAGGTCGAGATTGAAACAAAGAATGGGACACCTAAAGAATTCACCACTTTCATCATTTTTGTATATTTTCTTTAATTTGCTTTTGTTAGTTAGTTTTGTTTTATTTTTTTATTTTAAACCAAATCAACCCCCCCTCCCCCAAAACCCTATCACCGATTAATTTTATTTCAAAATCTAACTGAGCACTCTTTATAGGATGAACCTAAACTTACCATTACTATAGTAGTAGGTCTAGTTTAATTTGAGTAGTGCTACAATGCATTACTGTCAGTCCCACGTAGTAAGTGATTATCTAGATAAAAAAATTAAACCATTGCTTCACCTTTGCTCTGAATAAAAGCCAAAGTAATATCAATCTTATTCCATCATCATTGGCACCATTAACTTTAAAGGTATCACAAAACTCTAGAAAATTTGTGATATGTGTTTTGTGTTCCTTATCTCATAGCCCATCAAACTGAATAGATTGTTGCACCATCTAAATGATTGTTAGTTTAATCTCAAAATTGTTGTCACTAACAGTCGATCTCACAATGTTGACTCCGCTCCTATCAAGTCTGGTCTAGTGTAATCAAACATAGTTCTTGGTTAGTTTACCATAGTTCTTGATTCTTCGGTATCAGTTTGATCTTCCAAGTCCTCTATTTGCCAATCTAACTCAAACTCTCTAAGTAGGGCTTTACAAAGATTTCTAAGAGTTGTTCTCTTAATCTATAGATTTTTGTCTAATAAGCTTGATGGTTTATAACGGGCCATAAACTAACCTCAAAATCTGTGAAAAATGAGAAAAATAAAAAATTCAATAAAATAAATAAATAGGCTAAAATAAAAAGGGAAAATTAAATAAGCAATAATGGCTAGATTAATAAAAGGTAGGTTTTCCTAATATTATGTTCCCCGATAATGGCACCAAAAATTTCATGCTTGTGATATTATATGTTTTAACTACAAGTGCACTGTGTAGCTATAACTAGCAATAGCAAGTATAGGTCAATCCTATAAGGATTATAAGTATTAGTATTAATCCTTTTTCTAAAATATAACCACCAAATCAAGTTATGGATTTAATTTAAAACTAAATGAAACCAACAAAACAAAATTTTAACATAAGAATGAACTAGTATAAAGAAAGTACCTAGCTTAGACAATATCAAATAAGTAGTACCTAGGTGATGGATATCTTAAACATTAACCCTTTTTTCATACAACTAAATTATTGATCATTAGACCGTGTAAATTCCTATCTTATGTTAATATCTTTCTCAAGACTATTAACAACTAACCCTTATTGGATTAACTGAAACCTCTTTCTAATTAAAACCCCTAAGATTGCATTGCTTGATTCATGAATTTCACTATTAGGTTTAACCATAATCTAGAGAATTTGTGTTAACATATCTCTAGGTTTGCATGCAACTCCTTCAAATTATAATAGATCTATTCAAATGAAAGGATTTCTCAATCTTAATCATATGAAATCAAATGTTGAACTAGTATTTTGGACATATTAGTTAAAGAATGTAAAGGAATAATTGACTCACAATAAGTTTATCACCTAAATTGCATTAAATAAAAGACTGCATCATTATTTCCATCCTGACATAGGGTTCATCACACTTAGGCACTAAACAATTTAGTTCCTAAATATGGTAAACAAATCCAGCATCGAGTATTCAATAGAATAGTTAGAAATAAAATAATCCATGGTCTATATAGCCCCTTATCTCTAATGAAATCTTCTTGAAATTTGGATCAAAGTTTGATCTCTAGCAAATATATTAAAGTAATATTTACGTTTTCCCCATCCTTCACTCAAAACTACTTCTTCTACCATTTTTTGTGTCTAATCTGACTTCAATTACTTATCTCCCTTGTCTAGCCTTACAATTTCCTTTTAAAGTAAGAAACTAAGGTTTCTGGAATATACATGGTAGCTTATGTAAGCTATTAGAATCGTGTAAAGTTATGATTTTGAGGGGATTTTAAGATACATAGTCACTAATACGACCATGTAAGTAACCATGTATCTTAAAATACCCTCTAAATCATGACTTTACATAGTTCTAAAGGCTTACATAGGCTACAAACATGGTTGTGTATATCACATACATGGCCGTGTTCTTTACATGAACATAAACAACGTCTTTGAAGCTTTACATGTTTGCAATAGCTTACATGGTCTTTGTACACAGTCGTGTATCTCCAAAGTTGCTTCAATTCTTTTATTTTATGCCTTAATTTTGCTCAAATTACTTTCTTTTTAGTCTGGCAATTATTACCTAAAAACAAACTTGAAGACAAATAAATAAATAAAAACCATAAAACTCTCGAATAACAACCGAAACACACTAAATATGGGTATAAATGTAAGGCCCCAAATTATACCCTAGTTGGAATATTACATGTTCATGAAAGTGCATGTATGATAGGTGTTAAAAATTGTGATATGATTAAGAATTGCATATGACTTGAAATTTGGTTTAATGGATCATACTTCGTGAATTGGAATTAATTAACATCATTAGAAAATTGAGGTATTAAAATGTACATTTGGAATAGGAAAATTATCAAGTGGCAAGACAAGTTACATGAAAATTGGAATGACTAAGCCTATGAGTTAGTGACTTTTGGCATAGTTGATGCATTGACATTTGGCAACATTGGTTGAGTGACAAGTGGCCTAATTGAATTGTGACATTTGGAAGCCACACATGAAGATAAGTAGATGGCTTCATTGAAGGAAAAGTAGCACACTTTCATGTGTGACATATGTCCTTTCAAAATGAGGACACCTTGCATCACAAGGTTTAGGCAAGTGTAGATTCATTCCAGCTCATTTTAATGTTTCTGCTGCATTCTCTCTATCCTTTGCTTCTCACCACCGAAACCTCTTACTCTCTCTCAACTTATGGAATTTTTCTTGATTTTGGATCATCTTCACTTATCTTTGTAAGTTGTTGTATAAAGAAGCAGGTCTTGCTATTTTATGTGTTATTGTTTTGTTGGTGTTAAAATTTGCACCTTGGTCTAAGAGTTGTATTTGGTTGCTTGGAAGACTAGTTGGCTTGCTTCTTTGGAGTTGTTCTTTGAAGTTAAGAAGGTTAGGGAATTCTAAACTTGATTTCATGATATAATATGAAATGTTCGATATTTGAATTGAATAGAATATATGTTAAGATGATGATAAATGAATGCTAGAAAAATGATCCTTGTATGATAAATTCTAGTTTTGTTTTGATGTGTGGAAGATATTGATTTGTAAGTTACTTAATGAATGATTTTTGAATTGATTTTGGACATGAATTTGATATGGAATTGAGGTATGAATAAGGTGGAATTGATGAACTATGGTGAAGGAATGTTAAAGGTGTATGAAGGGGTTAAGTTTTGGAAGCAGTTTGAAGGTTGTGGGTGAGTGAACCTCGTGGGAATTATAGGACATATTCCTACAGTAGTGGAAAGGGTTAGGAAGGTGAAAAACTTGGTTTTGTGCAATTGTTGACATATATAAGGTTAGGGCACTTAGTAATGGTTTAATTGAACTTAATTGAGGTTGAAAATGAACCTAGATGATGTTAGCTTAATTAAGTAGAAGTTAATCTAGTTATGGACTATTAATTAAGGTGATAACTTAAAGAATGTGTGATTAATTAATAATTTGTCTAATGTTAAAATGTATGGTGTGTTCAAGATGAATGTGTTCTTAAGAATACATATGTGTTCCAAGGGTTTTATGTCATGTGAGTTGGATATGGATGTTTGGGATTTAGGAATTTCTATAATGTTATGTAATATGTAATGACTTAACGTTTCATTGATATATTGATGCGAATGCTTATGTTTATAAGGCATATTGAGTTGGATCAAAAGGGAGTCAATATGTTCAATTTGAGAAAAATGAAATAAAGAAATATGATATACACTACATTATTTACTTGTGATTATGAATTCTGAATTCTAAAATGGATTGTTTTAAAACTGTTAAGTCTTATTTATGGGTAAATAGGCATGATTAGAAGGGTCTATAACTACTTCTATGACACTAAGGTGTCTCCTGATATTAACAATTCGATGTCTCCTAATTTCCACACGTTGGTGTCTCCTAATATTTGACACAACAGTGTCTTATGATATTGAGACATAAGTCTCTCCTGTTCTGTGATACCAATCATGGTATCTTCTGTTCTAGTCCCGTTACCCACTTCTATTAAAAGGATTAGCACACTAACCTATTTTATGTTTTGATATATGATCAATTCTGACACAAATTAAGTTCTGATTTAAGTTAAAGCTCTGATCTGACACACATTATGAACTAATTTGATATACGTTGTATTCTGATCTGAAAGAAATATGTCTTGTTCTGATATTTGTATATTTTGTTCTGAAATAATGAAATTCTGTTATGATGAATTATATTCTGTTATGAGGCAAGTAATGTTTGGATTATTCTTTAAGTTGTAGAATTAAAGATTGTTTATAGTATGATCTGATTCAGTGCATGTGAACGTTGGACGACTATTAGAAATAGTCACCATTATGTATCTTGTTTAGCTATTCCCCACTAAGCTATATGCTTAGCACGGTGTTTTTGCCTCCGTGTAGGTTTTGATAAGAAGATTCGAGACTGAGAGAAAGACAACCACAGTGGCCAAGAAGATTGTGTTTTGTTCTGGAAATGTTTAGTTTGTTTTGGATTTCAACGTAATAAGCCATATTGTATTTTGATGTAAATGGCAAGTAATAACCTTAATACAGGTTGGCTTTTTAATTTACGACATGTATTACGTTAAGCACAATATTATGATATGATTTGCTTACAAAATAACATCTAATGATATGTAATGTATCTTTGCTTAAGTTTCTAGGAATGCATGTAAGGGATTGTTTGGTATGTTTTGGATTATTTTAGTTTTGTTTTGTATATCATCTGCATATCCTCCCAGGGGGTATGTGGGTGTTAAAATAAAAATATAGTTAACTAACGTGTATCAACAGCATGCGTTATATTTGTTCCTGACGGTAGCACGTCGTAACACTGCACAAAATAAATTAGACCTACTACTATAACAATGGTGAATCTAGGTCGATCACACAGAGAGTGTTCGATTATCTTTTGTTATGAAAATAGTTGGTGTTTAGGTTTTGGGGGCAAAGGAGGGGTGGGGGGTTAGTTTGGTTTAAAATAAGAATAGAAAACTAAACTAACTAACAAAAGCAAATTAAGGAAAACATGCAAAAATGATGAAAGTGATGAATTTGTTAGGAATTTGGTTCTTTGGTACAATCTCAGCCTATACCTAATTAAACATATTTCATTGATTTGTTATTCTTTTACCTCTTCTTGAACTATTGGTCATAGATTAACAAGCTCTGTTAACCCCGATTTTTCCTTAGGTCATAGTTAATTAAAACAAGCTCTTTAATCAACCCTAATTATTAGGAAACCTAAAATAAACTCTCTAAGTTTATCCAGATAATCGCATAACAAATTAGGAAAACAGACCAATCTAAGCAGCAACCATATACATTCAGGTCATTTAACCTAGGTTATTATCCCTAATGATTACGAACCATTAGTCGCCATAAATGAATCTAAAATATAACAATTATAGATTATATTGAAATTCTAGCAATGAGTTTTTACATAAAAACAATCAAATAAAGCATTCAATCATTCTCACACAAGACCAAAACATTAAATATAGGATAAGACAATCAATCCTTAAGAAGAGAAAGAACAACAAACTCAATGAGAAATACACTTAATCCGGTTTGTCGACATCGAAAGAACAACAAACTCAATGAGAAATACACTTAATCCGGTTTGTCGACATCGATGTCACCTCCGAACTAGCATCGGGAAACTAGCTCTCTATGGGTCTCTCACGGTTGAGAGCTTTGCCTCTTCTTCTCATCTTCTCTTGAACCTCCCTCTTTTCCCATCCCAAAAAACCAAAACATTTCATAACTTTAGGCCGTCACACCTCCATTTTCTTTATACTAAAAACTATGTTGAAAATAGATGAGGTATCATTATGTCACGGGTGTGACAAGGGTTGTTACACCCATGTATGGCTTCTCACCATCGTGAATGGGTGTGTCATAGTGGTGAGAAACCCACCTCTCACGGTCATAAGAGAAGTTGCATGGGCATGGGAAGTTTCTTACACCCATGCAACCTTATACATGGCTGTGAATATCTCATGACTTCTTCTTATTTGATATATCTCATCTTTCTCGACATTTCTTGTCTTCTCTTGCTTTTAATCTTCTTCTTCTTACTCTATGAAGACAAGTGAGTTTGAATCTTCAGAAAACAACTCTAATATAATGCTTTCGACTCACTTTAACTCTTTCGCTTCCGAATTATGCTTAAAACCACATATGAGTCAAAGTGAGTATCTTAAGCATTTTCATAACAACAATCACTAAGTGTTATGGAATAAATTCATAATCAATTAATCACATATCAATTTCTCCCACACTTAGCTTTTGACCGTCCTCAGGACAAACATTGAAATTAAGATCATATACGTAAAACATTGACTCATTTCCCATATATTCCAAAAATACATAATCATAAACAAAGATGAATGAATTTCAAAAATCATAGTAAGAATTCAACATTTAACGCTTCTACTCATGATCAGTCAACATTCATCATCTTCAGAATCTAAGTAATCTAATGGTAGACTTGGAAAATGTACTTAAATAAGATATATCCATAGGTACAGTCAACACTATTCCTAATCATGAAATTTCACAACATTGCATATCATTTCATTTCTCTTCCATTAAGGTTCACATGCAAAATCATAGATCAAAGGACTTTTCCAGGTTGTAATGTGGGCAAAGATAAGGTGAGATGTATTTGGGTCAAGTAGCATGAAAGCCATTAAAACTAATGAAACAAAAATAACACTTAATGTAAGATGAAGTGCAAAAAATCAACATTCACTCACAATTATGTACATCAACCATGATGAATGCAAAAATGATGTTTCATGGCTTAGACTCAAGTTCTATCACCACAAACCATATTAAGCATATATCACTAATAAAAATTAATCATAAACAAGATTTTGTAACCATAGGTAGTGATTATTGAAAGCAACATCCACCTTATATCCATCATACTCAAGTAACCCATTCAATACAACTTTAGGAGGAAAGACTAAACATAAAAAACTTTTCAACACATATGCATTACCTCCTTGATAATTTTATTTAAACATTTTCTTTTGCTTTTGCTTTTTCTTTTTCGTTTTCTTTTTCGTTTTCTTTTTCTTTTTCTTTTTTTTTCTTTTCTCTTGCTTTTCTCTTTTTTTGTTGGACCCCGATCTTTTAGTGGAATTTAGAAATATTAAATAAACTTAAATGAGTATTTTTGTATATGTATTGTGTTATAGATATTATTGTGCCTTAAGGAAATTGATAAGAAAAGAATTGATTGGTTTTGATGACTTTGGTATTAAGTAGATTTGTATAGGTTATGAAATTTAAAGTGAATGAGTTAATTGAAATGGAAGTTAAAAATCAAGAAATAAAGAGAAAGAGAGTGAGAATTTGAAGAATTAAGAAAGTTTGACTTTTTGATGATGAATAGTTGACTTTTTGATTTAGGTTGAATTTGAGAAAATGATCTTCGTGGAACTTGTAGTTTCTGTTGAGAGCTTTTTGTCGCCATAAAGTTTTATATTGTTCGATATCGGGAGTGAAAGTTATGATCAGTTAAAGTTAAGTATTATTTTGATTTGTTTTGTGAAAAGGTCCATAAGTGTGCATTTAGGTGTACTGTGATTTGAGGCAAATTATGTACTGATGTGGTCTGAACTGAGTTAAGCAATCTACATGAAAGTCATAGAAGATTTTACTAGCTTTTCAATGATGTATTATATGTCAATTGTGGATGTGAGAATTGGAAAATATGGCATTATACAGTTTGGATGTGTTTTAGGATGACACATGTTTGGCAGAAACTTTGACTGAAAAATTGACCGAGTTAGAGGTTGAATTTGGCTTTAAGTGCTACATGAAAGTTTTAGATTATGTGTTGATCTTTCCATTGATATAAAGTATGGAAATTTTGGACAAGGGAATAGGAAGTTATGAGCATTAGAAGTTTGAAGGACGGATTAGGCGTGACCGACCGACCGACCTCTGATTCTTTCAGCTCTTCCGCGATCGCTCAGCCTATCTGATCGCTCAGCGCTTCTGATCGCTCAGCCCTCGCGATCGCTCAGCTTGTCCGCTCGGCCTATTTGTTTTAGCCGAGAGACCTTTGCTCTTATTGTTGATCTCTCGGCCTATTTGTTTTGGCCAAGTGACCTTTGCTCTTATTGTTGATCGCTTGACCTATTTGTTTTGGCCGAGCGACCTTTGCTCTCTTTGTTGATCGCTCGGCCTATTTGTTTTGGCCGAGTGACCTTTGCCCTCTTTGTTGATCGTTCAGCCTATTTGTTTTGGCCGAGCGACCTTTGCCCTCTTTGTTGATCGCTCGGCCTATTTGTTTTGTCCGAGCGACTTTTGCTCTTATTGTTGATCGCTCGGCCTATTTGTTACGGCCGAGCGACCTTTGCTGTTTTTGTTGATCGCTCGACCTACTTCTTTTGGCCGGGTGACCATTGCTCCTATTGTTGATCGCTCGGCCTATTTGTTTTGGCCGAGTGACCTTTGCTCTTATTGTTGATCGCTCGGCCTATTTGTTTTGGCCGAGCGACCTTTGCTCTCTTTGTTGCCGCTCGGCTGATTTATGGCCGACCGACCTCCCTTCACTCTTTTGATCATATCTTTTCCGTCTGACATCCGATCGATCTTATTTTTGAAGCGTTAGATTTCTAAGACATCCCTCTATCTCTCCATGAACGTTGATGATTTTTGAGATTTAATTGAGGAAGACCGATCGAATCAAAGTAGGATGATCGATTAAAAGAGTATGAGCTGGATATTTTCTAAACATGGTTCAGTATTTTGGTGATATCTTGAGCTATAGAGCTCCGATTGAGTTGATTCTTGTTGCAAATTAAACTAGAGACATGCATCTACAAGTTATCTGAAGGAGCCAAATGAAAATTTAACCTCTAAGACTTTCAATTTCTGAATTGAAATTGTGTTTAATGTTCAGTCTTGGATTAGTAAGAGCTGAAAGTATTTTGGCCATAACTTCTGCATTTCTGAACCAAATTGAGTGTTTTGGTATCATTAGA
>JAOTAX010000008.1:24404828-24417695 GCA_025629825.1 Erythroxylum guanchezii | reverse complement strand
CCGCCCCGTTGCCATCCCTACATATAACTGTCCACCTTTATTAATTTTGACAATAATTATAAAGGAACAATAGGCCCACCTCCATCATAATTAAAAACCTTACTTAAGTGAATTTTTTTATAAACAATACAAGTTTGGAAAGTGTACTAAATCCGCTAATTTAATAGGTGATTGACACTCCAATTCACATAGACCACTATTTAAAGGGCACTACTTACATAAATAAAATATGATAGAAAGGAGGATTGCCATACATAACTACATTTTTATGTTCTTATTCATGTTTTAGTCATAGGCATGCATTATCGTGCTATTCTTACGAATTTGATGCCCTTATTTTAATAGATTGAAGGCAGTCATTGATTTGATTACCAAATTGTCACTAAATTGTATCTTTTTCTTAGGGAATTTTGAAAATAAGTTTGTTCTTTCATCGAACTAAAAATTTAGTCATTTGATTCTTCTTACTTTGCTTTATTATCCAATGGTCGATGTTTTTTTTTACTTGCTTTCCAAACTATTTTCTTGTAACCAATGGAACTCCCTTCACTTTTCTTATTATCGGATATGATGGATCCTCATAAAATGGTTTAAGGAAACTAACATAAAAACCTATGAATACTTTAGTCTTTTAGGCAAATATAATTTATAAGCTAAATACATAATCTTGTTGATTATTTTGAATTGCATATCATTCTTAGACATTAGCCTTTAAAGACCTTTCTTGTTACTAATTTTCTTCCATAATTTTGAAATAAATCTAAGCATAAAATTTTCTCTAGCATTAAGTTCTAAAGTCCTTCTCTTTTAGTTAATATACTTCCTCATTTTCTTCAAGGCCTCTGGATAACCATCCTTCATTTCATCAAGCAATTCTTGCTTCTCTGTCACAAATTGATAGGTATTAAGACACTTTGCACTTAACTTTTATTGTGAAATCTCTGGCGGATTGAGAGGTTTTCATCCTAACACAATTTCAAAGAGAAATTTTTCCATCGTTGAATATCCTTGCAAGTTGAAGAAAAAATGTGAATATGAGTAAAGAAATTCAAAATTTTTATTTGCACTTATCCACTAGTATATTTTATATAATTCATTTCTTGAATAAAAATTATTGTCCTTTTGATATAATATAGTGATATATTAAAGATGAGTAAAATAGAGAACGAGAAGAGTTTTTTTGATAATGAGGACCTCACGTAGTGGAGCAAAGGCCATTAAGACAAATGTGGCACTTGATGTGAGAATGAAGTTTGAAAGTTGGAAAATAATTTTTATTTGTATTAAAAATATTAAAAATGTCACAAGCTTATTGTTGCCATAAGATGACGAAAGAAAGATGGGAATGGAGACTTACAAACTAAGGGGGTTGAATAGATAAAACTAATAAGTAGTGAAAAATTTTGGTTGCAATGACCAAGTGTGTTGCCAATTAAAAGAAAGTGTTTGAAGCATAATCATGTTTGAAGATGTGCACAATCATAAATTGATCCCATGTAAAGCGAGGTTCATGAGACAACATTAGGTTATGGACAATCAAGCTAGACATAGATTAGAAAATAAATAACATCTATGGAATTAGGTTGAGCATAAATGTACAATCTATTATTGTATCTGTAAGTGAGTATAAGGACATAACATATTTACATAAGGATTTTATTAATCATACAGATAGGTTAAGAAGAGTGTAGTTGGAAAAAGGAGATATGAAAGTGATTTATAAGATGCCTATTAGAATGAAAAAGAAGGATAGTAGATTTTTCTATGGAATTAATTGTAATAAGAAACGAAGTTGAGGATTATTTTCTAGACAAATGTGAGTAATCATTTAGCTTATGTTGAATTTAGTGATGTGGTCATATTTAATACCACATATCTTGTGAAAATATACCAAATTACTTTTGCTCCATTTTTTCTATATAAACCATCATGAACAACATCAAGATGACCTCAAATTTTTAACTTTTTTGTACATGGTTCAGGTGTCTAAGTAAGAAGTCATATGATGCAATAATTGTAAATAAATGAAATAGTATAGGTAATGCCATTAAGGTGGAATTACCTACTATAAGGTATAGAGTGTGTTTGTGGTATACACTAAAGAAATCACCTAAGATATTTGGTGCTTATAAGAGTTATAAGAAGTTGAAAGATACATTTATATATATTGCATATAATACCAACAACAATGAAGAATTTATGACAAAAATGGAAGTAACAAAGGAAAAATATTAAGCAAGAAGTAGAGTTTGACTAATTGTGTATAAGGAGTAGCATATCATTAGTGGTGCGATTTAATATAGACAGTAACGGAGCTAGGAATTTAAGATAGGAGGGTCCAAATATTTAATTTTTTTAAATTTTAGGGGGCCTAATGCACCACTAACTTCTAAATAACTCCGTCCTGATATATATATATATATATAATATTTAATAATCTTGGGAGGCCCAGTGCACCACTGAGCCCCATGTGCCTCCGTCATTGAATATAGACAAGGAATTGCAAAAGGCATACAATCGATACCTTGTTTCAAATTATATAAGAAGAACTAAGTTGCGTGATGCATTATAAGGTGAGCAAAAATTTGGACTGAATATAATAACAAATTAGTCAAATTGCCACAATTATGTTAGTTAATTCACTCCCAATATCTAAATGAAACTACTAATTATTTAAATTTAAGGGGATTATATGTGATCACATGTTCAAAATTTTTAGTACAGTGAAGATAAATAAATTCCATAATATTGGTTAAGACGTGGTGTAAGGATATTGTTCAGTGGCATGTCCACTGAACAACATTAACATTTAGGAGAATGATGATATTAGTATTAGTAGGACAAGGAAATTGGAATTAGCTTTCTATAAGACACTTTATTATGTTACAGATAAGTCAAAATTTGACTACCTACGTAATATGTTTAAAGAAGCAAATAATAAATTTATTAATGTAATTGCAATTGAGTTAGGGAATGTTAGTGACCATTCTGGGACATTAGATTGAATGACCTAATTTTTTTTCCAAGCCATGTGTTAGGCTATGAACAAAAAAGTTGAAATCTTGAGCAAAGGAGGTATAAAAGAAGAAATATGAAAAAAAAAAACAGATTAGTTATTAAAGGTTCATATTGACAATGATCAAATGATAGGTTGAATGTGATTTTTCATGATATTTATAAATTATTGATGATATATAATTGCTTGTTTAATATTGTTATTTGGGAATGACGATGAATGAGAAGGGAAATTTGGATACTTATTTTAATCAGAAGGAAGAGTAGGCTCGAAATATGAATTGCCATTTCATTCCATTTAATTAGTAGGTAAAACATGTATGATTTGGTAATAAATATGCGTAGGTTATCATAAATGTGTGGAATAGACGTAATAAGAAAGTAGTAGTGTATATGTGTATAAGAGGAACTGTTTTCCAAAATTTGAATAGGTTATACTAACTTGGTGTTGTCTATGAACAATTCTAGAAGCAAATGATGTATTTAAGTATCAAATACAGTATGATGGATTCAATATTATGGTTGGTTAGACATGAAAAGAAGATTCAAAGGATTGAACAACAAAGCAACCACTATCAACTAAAGTTATACTCTTCTACTTGGTCTTCATATTGTGGATAGAAAAACCAAAGATTGTATAAGATAAGTCATTCATTATTTGATCATAATGTAAATCATATTCTTCACTAATTGAATGAATTCTAAAGTAAAATTATGATGGCTATTCCATCCGATTCCAATTATTGATCTATAGTGATGGTATTTTTATAAGGAGTCATAGTATTTTATTCAATGAGTTATAATAAATATATTATTATATAAATCCATAGTTAATGGTAATTATGTTATATAATCTTAGAAAATTTAGTTTTTACATGTCTACTTAGATAAATATACAAAAAATGACTCATATCTTACATTTGTAATGAATGATTGCAATTTAGGTAAAATGAATTGAAAAATCCCAATATGATATATAATAAAACAATTTGAAGGTTGCCTTAATAATTTTTTAACTTTCTATTTCCCCTTACTAGGTAAAAAAAATCATGATTTTAAAATTGTTTTGTTAACGCATTTTGTCCGATTTGTGAAAATTTGAAAACATAACTAATCATTTTATTTTTATTAAACAACTTAGGGTGTTAATGGTTGTGTTTTCCAGTGCATGATTGACAAAACAATCGCGTTAGTGGTTATGTTGGGCTATGGGCACATAGGTTGAAAGACTAACCATCATAACTTAGAATGTGGGTGTGTCATAGGTCCTTTTTCTTATTCATGAATGATAACATGGTTGTATTTATAGTCGTGTTCGATTATGAAAAGTAGATATAAAAAGAGCATTGTTATAACCGTGCTATTTAATTTTCAGGTTCATATTATAGCTTTACCTTTTGCAAGCCCATGTTAGTAACTATATATGTTCATGTGTTAATAGTTAAAACATGATGTATTAAGTAAATTTCATGAAACCATACTAGAATTTACCTAATTTCATAGAAAAATTAGAATTAAGTTCAGTGTCCATATGAACTTAGTAATGTTGCATTAATAGAAAATTGTGATCTTTACAAATTGTTTAAAACGTTTCACAATTTTATTAATTTGATTATAAAATAATACAAATTAGGTGTATATTTAAGGCATCATAACTTTATATTTCATTTAAGTTTATGGATCCAAGGTTTATAAGTTACTTATGATAAACTTTAAACTACTTTTGTATTTTGTATAAATTCAAAGATAGAATTGACTTGTTTTATTATTTTAAATTCAGAATTATTGCTACTTTACATTTTAAGACAACTATCTAGAAATGTTCAGTGAGAGTGTTATCCCTTTTTTGCAAATTTATACACGAGCATAAACACCACAATATATATGGTTGTGTTGTTCTTTAGTTGTGTTTATGTAATAAAAGGTTTAAGTACTTTAAATTCATTGTTGAATGTACGTAATTTATGATATTTTATGTACAACATATGATAACTTTCGTCAAATTTGCAATTTTTATTAAAGGAAATTGGAAAATTTAGATATAGATGAAATTTTTTATAATTATATTAAATTGATGATTAAGTAAAGCAATTAGGATTACAAATGATATTTCATAAGAGTGAAATTCCATTCATTATTATCAAACTAAGATTATGTTTTGTTGTTATTGGTTTATTTGATGAAGTGAAAACAAATTATATATTGTTTTATGGAAATATATATTGGTTAAATTGTTTATATTGAGGTGTGTAATCTTCCATTTTGTTTGGATCACGTACGATAAAATACATGACATAAAATAAATGTGTGCCTCTACCCTTATTCTTACTTAAAGGACAAAGAAGTATATTTGAGTGACTAATACTTCAATATCCTTATTATTAATTAATATATGAATATGTTATTAGTTTTAACTTTACTTAATAAGTGTCATTAGGGATGTTTCAAATTGTCTATGATGTTATTAGTAAATTAATAAATGAATGTACATATAAATGAAATTATAGTTTAAATTTTATAAGCTCATGCTAGATTTTTGGTAATGAGAAAGAAATGATGGATTAACATTTTTAACCTTTGTCAATAAAAGTAAATGACAGTGATGGGATATTAAAGGTGAATTTCATAAACTCGTACTAGTCTTTGGAATTAATTCATTAACTATGATGGCTTGTTTTTGTATAAATTGAACTATTGATGTACATGGCTTTTGGTAGTTGTGTAAAGAATTATAACTTTAAATTTTGTGTTTGCTTAGTTCAATTTGTAGTTGGATAAAGAATTTTAGACTATGAATTTCAATTTATTAGGTCTAGATTAACTTGACTCCAAAATTTGTTTGGTTAAATATCATGCTTGACATTAGAGAAGGTAACGAGTGGTACATAACATCCCATAAGGGGTTGTTCCTTCCTATGTAAGAGTGTTGCCTTTTATGTTTCTTTATAAAGCATAAATGTAGCAGTACATGATTTTATACACAATTTTAACGTTCATGTAAGTGATCTTAATAACATTTTTAATGTGTGGTGGTATTTTTTGTTTGAAGTCATATCATTATTTTTAAGGAATTATGGTATAGTTTTAACGGAGTTTTCTACCCACTAATTGTATAGACATATTAAAGTTAAAATTGTTACTAGTTTATTTGTTGTGAGGGTTTGTTACTGTATAATAGTGTGGTATTGTACGTAAAGATCTATATATTGCTATAATGAACGCTTAGTAATGTTTGCACTTATTTTTGGCACTAAAAATTATATATAAGGTTTTTTTTATTTAAAATGAGTGATGGTAATTTGGGTATGGAAACATGGTACTTTTTGTAAGGACTCTTAATGTGGTTTTGTTTTTTTCCATAAGGTATCTTTTCTCACCTATTTTATTTCAAATTATATAATGAGTTATGTTTTCCCTCTAATTTATTCCTGCCTTTGCCATTTTTAATTATGTGTAGTGAAAGGAATATGCTAGTCTTTATGACTCATTTTTTTGAAAAAAATTCTTCGAAGGAAGAGATTTTGAATTAGATTGTAGAAGGGATTTCAGAGAACTTTAGCAATTTCACCATACAATCGTGTTATATACTTATGTTTAAATAAAGAAACCTAAATATAACACGATTGTATTTATATTACAAACAATCACTGAAAGGTGTTTTATATGTGTATTTATATTCAAAGTTCGTTTACAGGAAGCATATATTTATGATGTAAGGAGCTAAAATCACTTGACATATCTCAATTATAGAGGCATTTTTTAATCTTAGTTGACTCCTTGCTTTGCAATTCATATACGTCAACAATAATATATTACATGTTAAAAGGTGAATACAATATATAAACATGAACCAACTATAATAAATGATCCAAGTGCTTGATCCCTATACCGAAATTCCAAGGACAATATAAGTAAATACCACAAAAAGCATGATACAACCCATAAATTCTCTACTTAGGTTCTTTTTAACATCATCCTTTATATTTTTGGAGTTGAATTATAATAATCTCTTCCACTTTCATTAAGATGCAACAACACCATTAATGATTATTCTAAGATATTGGGATGAAAAATTGCAAACAAAAACATATTCAACTTTAAATCATTATTTATACCAATTTCATGCATTAGTGCCGATATAAACAAAAAAATTCACTTACCCTAGGTCATATATGTGTATATTTCCATATTCAAATCTTTATTAATATTTCTTGCATACATGAAAATATGATGCAAGAGATCAATAAAAGATAAGGGTTTGTTCACTTTTTCCCCTACTTCTTGGTTTATGTTTGCCTGATAATATTAAAACACCGAATTTGATTCCATCATGACATTTATTATCCTTCTTTTCCAAATAAAGATGCTAATATTACTCACTATTAACATCGAGTCTATTATATATCTACCTAGATGAACTTTAGGAACCATACCAGTGCCGGCCTTGGGTAAGGGCCAGCAGGGCACCTGCCCAGGGCCCACTATGAGAAGGCTCCCCCTTCAACAGCTCCCTCTCTAGACTCAAAAGCATCAATTGAAGGCTTGGAGTTATTCTATTTTTTTAAAAGTAAAATGTAAAAGTACAAACACTACTAGGTGAGGAAAAGAACCCCAAATATATCCTCCAAAAGGATATATTAGTGGCAGTTTAAGGAGACGATGTTTTAACTTTTAAGCATCTAATGAGAGGGGGCCCCACTTCAACAGTCCCCTCTCTGTAATGTGAGTCCAGATACTCTGTCCAGTTTTTATGGTGTCTTATTGTGTCTAGTAAATCTCAGTCATTCATTTATGCGGGGCTCACGTTTATTTATGTGGAGCCCACGTAGGACCCGCATAAATAAATGGCTGAGATTCACTGGACACAATAAGACATCATAAAACTGGACAGAGGATCTTGTTACCTGTAACGTTAAAGTCTTTTACGTTAAAGTCTTTTACAACGTTAAACTTTAACGTTATAACATATATTTTTTTTGAGATAAAGGTAGTTTTGTGGTACTTATGTTTATAAATAGTCTTGAAATATTTAAGTGTACTTTTACCTTCTAATTTCTTTATTTTCATCAATATATGTATTTAAAATACTCCAACTCAAAAATTAGCAGTAAAATTTTTTACGATTATGTCTTTTGAGTTCTGAGTATAATTTATAGGTAAAGTTTCTGATTTTTTAATATATTTTTACTCTTTGTTTTTTATTTTTAATATTAGAAATTAAAATTTGCTATTTATTTTTTCCTGTATCATAGATATAATATCATTTATATATCTTTGTGATATATTGTGAAGCTATTGGAGTTTGGTTGTGCCAGCATACTTCTTCCAGTTTCATACAGGTGCTTTTGTTCTTTTTCTAATGTCATCAGTTGAAATATTAGAATTTGTTCAAGCTGCAGATTGTTATCCAAATGTTTCAATTGCTTATCGAATTCTATTGACTATACCTGTGACTGTAGTATCAGACGAGAGAAGTTTTTCAAAGTTAAAATTATTGAAAATCTACTTGAGGTCATCAATGTCACAAGAAAGGTTGAATGGTTTAGCTATGTTATGTATTGAGAAGGATATGTTGGACAATATTGATATTGATAATATTATTAATGATTTTGCATCTAGAAATGCACGGAGAAATTGTTTTTCATAAATCATTATCTTCTGTGTATTTGTTAGTATTATGATCATTTAATATTTAGTTAATTATGTAAACTTATAAATTGAGTCATTTACGTTTCATACAAATATGTAAACTTAAGTATATTATCGATTTATTAGAGGCCATTTTTTTAAATTTCGCCCAGGGCCTATAAAACTATAGGAACGGCCCTGAACCATACTCTCAAATAACAAAATCAACGAAAAGCCGCTAATAAATTGTTTTGTTTTGAGGCCATAGGATATATATATGTAAAAAAAAGAATATTGTTAAGGAAATTTGAAATTAATTTCTTTCATCAGTTTGTATAGGGAGACCTACCATGTCTTAAAACATAAAAGGACATTGCTCAATGTCAGACCAAACCTAACATTTTGAACAACATCATTATCAATAAACCTGTTGGAACATTTGAACAAAAAGAAATAATATACAATAGCACATACATCAACATTAATTTTTCCCTAAGAAAATAACTTATTACCTCTTTTTTAATCAGTTTTTCTTCAAATGTATTTAACATACACATTAAAAAGTTTAGAGTCCTCCTACAAAAGGCACATTTCTTCGTAGGTGGCACAACTTCATACGTATAAGATCACTAATGCACATCTAGATCCCTCAACATGTTTACATTCTTTTTCCCAAAATTAAAAAATATCTTTATCAACTTGCTTCTAATCATATCTTCGAACTTCCTCACTGATTCTTTCTCTTTGTTCCTTCAAATGATCATCATCAACGTCTTCTTGTGGCTACGCCTTTGTCAATACTGGCTACATTACAACTAAAATGTTTAATTTCATTAATATTGTAATCTAAATCTAACAAAAGGTTCTTCAATATATAAAACTACCTTAAATTTTCTTTTCTTTATCTTCCCATTTATTGTTTTCTAATTTTGTTTCTTGACAGTCTTATCTTTGTCTTTCTCCATCATTCATGTCCTGTCATGCCTTGGAATTCGTCTTCCTTATCTTTCTCTATCATCTAAGAAGCACAGACACGGACACTGACACGGGACACGACAAGGATACGGACACAAAGACACACCAACTTCTAAATTTTGGTGGAGACGGACACGGACACGGCATATATATATATATTATAAATTTTAAAATTAAAAAAAAATTCAAAATTCATAATATGATATATATTGATTGATATATTTCAAGACTTCCAACATCTTGATAGTTCATAAATATTTGATACTTTATAAATCCCTCTAAAAAAACATGGAGCATATATTCTATGGAGTATATATTCCATTAAGCATTGTCCGAGCGGTCTCCAGACGTGTCCAAGCTGTGTCTACCGTGTGTCAGTAAGTGTCTGACACACAAACACGGCTCAATTTTGCCGTGTCCGTGCTACAAACTCTATCATTAACATCTCTGTATGCCTCAGGACTTACTCTTCTATATCTTCCTTCATCTTTGAGTTCTCTTTACGTTTAAGGAAATCTTTTATTTGTAGTTGTCATTAGCATCTCCTCACATCTCGGGACTAGTTATTTATTAATTAATTATTATTATGATTATTATCAACACCTCCCCATATCTTAAGACTTCTTATATTCCCTATAATTACACTAAAATTTTATTAATTATTCATGTACAATCCAAAACTTATGGACACATACTAACCTAACAAGTTACTCACTAATTACCTTTGCATCTACTACCTCCCACAAAGCCTTCCAAACTTTTGTCATAACTTACAACTCATCGTGATGCTTCGCAAAGTTATTGTCATTTGTAATCAACCCTCTATATCTAAAAACATTAAAGATATTAATCAATTAAATTCTTCCCAAATAGTTTATTCAAATGTTAATATAAATTTTCAACAATATTACCGTTTAGCTTCCCATACTTCGGCTCTGAGAGTCTATTAACATCCAATGCCTTATTGATATTGATATTGATATTGTTCTAGGTTATAATCTTTGCCATCCTCCCCTACTTAAAATTTTGATTCACATGTAGCCTGTCATGATAAAATATTTGTAAAATTTTTTAAATAAAGTTAATTTTAATTAATTAGACATTTTATACAAGTCTATATATTAGTTGACAAAATTTAATTTTATAGGATGCATAACTTACCATTAATATAGTTAGGCATCAATCCATACAAATCATAATACCTTTGGCCTTTATTTATTTATTTTATATATACTGGAGAAAAAACACAAGGCCTAAACAATGGCCTTTAGGGTTAAAACCCCACTCATATCCTTAAGGATGGTATGAAGACATCCTGAAGGAGGAGACTGTAAATAAGTAATTCCGAAACCAAAAGACTCCGCATTAACAGCTAACCAGTCAGTACACCGATTACCCTCACGAAACACATAACGGACATGAACTGTCCAAGATTAGTTAACAATGCCTTGATAGCCTGTATCAGAGAAGTATTAAAGGAGACCCTTGAACCTGAGGGGGGAAGAATATTAATGACTTCCAAGGAATCTACTTCGAGTTCAATTCTTCGATAGCCCATATCCTAAGCCATGTTCAATCCCGAATAAACCCCCATAACTCTACATCCAATGGGGTGCAAAATCCAATAAGATGAATGAAACCGCCTAGTCATGCACCAGAACTATCACGAAAGAGACCGGTGGAATCTATGATCATGCTTGAAAATATGGTTCGATATGAAATGTTTGCAACTAAGTTACTTGCAGCCATTAATATCAATTATTGCGTCTATCAATTACATGATGGTACCATATTTGACATTTGGGCATAAAAAACATCCAATACATATAGAAATAATTGTTTCCATATATATTCCTTTATCCCTACACCCCTTACTTTATCGAGTATGCACTAAATCATGATCTGGTGATTATTAACGTAGTACTCCTCGTAAAATCTCATCACTTTTGCCTTATTATCTTTTACGCATACTTATGTAGTTCGATTTAAAATCTACATAATTTATGCAACAATATTACTATTAATATCCTCTACTTGATACTTTCTTATTCTCATTGACAACTTGTCCAGATCAAATTAACCGCATGACCTATAGCAGACATCCTTTCTTACTTTAAACCTCTTTATCTTTCAAAGTCTACTAAATCTCATATCAATAATCCGCTTCAATTAATTTAAAGTAAGGCTTTCCATTAATTCGATGACCTTCTTTGAATAAAAATGCATTTGACAACTCTGTAAATACTCACATAATCAAATAACAGTAATATTAAATTAGTTTAATTTGGTGCAACTATTATACCTTGTTTTTTTTACAACCCCACTTTATTAACTTATCCCATAGGTGACAAACATCATCCACAACCTCCACTTTGAAGTTTCAAATCAAATCAAATTGACTTTAAATAATCATCATAATTAATTTTAAAATAGTACCTGATTACCTTCCTTTTTGCATTTATAACCTTCTCCTCCATTTTTTTTTTGTAAAGGTATAGTGCTTTAATTATAGATTTTTCATTCTTTTATGGACTCGAACAATAAAAATATATATATCAAGTTTCATCAACACCAAGTCAAATACTATAATTATACATAACTTCTATGAAAACCAAAGCATATATACTAGTAAATCCACACCAAATAAGGCTATAAGCTACATATTATTACTAGTACCGTGAAAAATACAAATTAATAACACCCTATTGCCCCCTACTCAATACCTAACCAATTAATTCAATTTGAACAAAGACAACACCTTAGAAGTTATGTCTAATTGCATTTTTGTCGGAAGCTCGATTTTTTAATTACTAGGAGCTTTAGGTATTGCTTTATATGGTTTTAATGGACCAACATTCCATTTTGCAATATTAACCAATCAATCATATCCTATATCTATAGAGATATTATTATATATTGGATTTGTTATGCTTTTGCTGTCAAATCCCCGATTATACATTTACATACATGGTTTCTAGATACCCATAGAAAAGCATATTATAGTACTTGTATTATATAGATAAAATATAAACATATAATCTTTATAAAGAGAGAGAGAGAGGAATATGAGAATATATTGTCTACTTATTAAGTATCTATACTAAGGACGAGTTGGGATGGATGACCACGCAATCCATCTCGCTCTTTCATTTAATTTGACGGCTTATATCTATTCATTGAATGTTGTGTCTTCCGATCCATCCCGCTCGTCCATTTAATCTGACGGCTTATATCTGTTCATTGAATGTT
>JAOTAX010000008.1:24375606-24393338 GCA_025629825.1 Erythroxylum guanchezii | reverse complement strand
ATGGTTATTAGTGATCAGGTAATGTAGAAATGATTTTTGGAGTTAGAAAGACCAATGAAATGGTGTATGGGATTAGTGTAGAAATTTATGAAAAGATGATGTTCAGATATGCTCTATTTCTCTTCACTGTGAATATATATATATATGTATGTGTGTATGTGATTATGTAAGTGTTTTATAGATGACCAAAAGAATGATTTTTGAGTGGATGAATAGTTGTAAGGTGATGGTCTAAGATGAGAATGAGTGGACAAATGAAAGATGAAAGGAAAAATAGAGAATGTGCACAAAGGTTGAGATACAGAGAATGGCGAAAGGCATGTGGCAGAAAATGAATAGGATGAATAACTAATTTTTGAATTTCGATGAATTTTGAGTAAACTTGCATATTTAGGGATACTGTGAATGTGTTGAAATTGAGTTGAAGGGAAATGGATTAGAAAGTTTAGGAATGAAAATGGAAATGTTGGAATAGTGATGGAAGATACCTTAGAGAAGTTGGCTGTGAATGAAACAAAGAAAATAGATAAGAGAAGTAAGAAAATTTCTAATCCGAACTTCCATGATTTAACTGTATTGATCTAGGTAGATTTTGACAAAATTGTTGCACGTGAGAGCTTATACAACTTTTATTCAAAGAACGAGAATCTCAAGGCAATATATTTATTTCCTTAAATAGTCACATCATACACATTCTATTTTGTGCATTAGAAAAAATGAATTCAATAAGGTTTTTTTTGTGAAAAAAGGGTTATGTAATTTGGCACATTTTGTAGGTTACACATGAGGGAAAAGAAATTAAAAATTAAGTAAAAGAGAGCAAAGTTAGCATATTAACAAATTAATATGAATTGTTTTAAATAAAGCATAACGAAAGCATATATAAAATGTACAATAGATTTATTGATATTAATAATCCTCTTAAGGATCTTGGAAACACTTATACTAATGTTGAAATGGTAAAAAAGTTGCTTAAGCCACTTTCAAAGACATGGTAAGCTAAATTGATAGCTATGCAAGAAGCTATAAATCTAATAACACCACTATTAAAGGACTTTATTGGACCTCTTCTTACATATAAAATAAGTCCGTAAGAGAGACAAGAAGAGATGAAACTTCTAAAGAAAAAGAATTTAGCATCCAAAGCCTCAAAGGAATAATTGAGTGAAGAGAAAGTAACACCAACTAGTCAAAGTGATGAAGAAGAAATTTTCTTAATTACTAGAAAATTCAAATTCTTAAAAAAATCTAAAAAAAAAAGGATTTCAAAGAGGGTGAAGGTCTTTCTTTGCAAAAATCTTCTAATATTATTTGCTTTGAATATAGAAAACTTGGCCATATGAAGTCACAATGTCCTCTAGTCAAAGATAATGAGAAGTATGAAAGAAACTATAAGAAGGAGAAGAAGGACAAGAAGAAAGCACTTAAAGCCTCAATATGGAATGACACAAGTGAATTCGAAAGTGAGCATTCAAAAGAAGAGATAGCTCATATATGCTTTACTGTTATTAATGACCATAAGGTAACATCCAACTATAATTTGTGTGATGGTGATAGTGATTTGACATATGACAAACTTGTCAAAATTTTAAAAATTATGAGTAAGAAAAGGAAAAATTTTATCTTCTAAAATTAAGGAATTTTGAAAACAGTTAGATGCATGCATAAATAAGAATAAAAGATGAAAAGTAAATTCCATAGCATTAAAGCATCCAAAATGTGATCATTAATGACAAACATACATTAGACGTAATAAAACATGAAAATGAGACATTAAAAAAGGAAATTAACATTTATAATAATTCATTCTAAAAATTCACTAAAAGTGAAAAACTAGAAAATGTACTAAGAGCTCAAAAAATTTCCAATAATAAGTATAGAATATGATACAGTCATAGAAGTGAAACTAATTCTAAAACCATGTTTATAAGAGAAAATATTTGCATAGTGAAGAATCATTGTCAAATGTGATAAATGAGTGTTAAGTACCGTGCATGAAAATGCTACATCCATTAGAACTGATTATAAAAGAAATCACCATCCTTTCGTATATGGCTCACAATCTAAGCATATGGTTCGACACTCTCAAAGGAAATATAGGCAAGAGTTCTATGATAATATGCATATTCACTTATACCTTTTGGCCCACAAAAAGGCCTACATCAAGCTTTTATTCTTAATAGGCATTATACACATAATCATAGTAGGACATTTCGTTACCTAAGAAAATATTGAACACCTATAATGCTCAAAGGAAGATTTTTTGTTAGGAATGAACAAATAGACTACCAAGTAATACACTTATATATAATTATCAGTCATATAATTTGGTATGCCATTTTTATGGTAAGTATAGACATGTTGATAAATTTGTTTTATAAAATAAATATGGTAGTAAAACCTTTGAAAATGTGGATTGAAAAGAAGAAAGAGCCTAACAATCAAGGAACTAGGCTTGTTTAGGTACCTTAAACACGTTTATTGACTTATTTTGTAATGTTCTTAAAGAGCAAATAGTATGAACTAAAGATGGTAGTATCATTCTTAAAGAGTCTTTTTTTTGGTTAATATAACCTTCTTGTCTCCAAGAAAGTCTTTAAAATGTTTATATAGAATATGTAGAAATTAACCCTTAAAGGGAAGAAAATGGTTAAAGACTCTTTAAAAGAGCCAATTGTTGAACCAAGCAAGGATGATAAGAAGGATGAGATCTTTCTAATGGATTGAAAATTTAAGAGGAATCTTCATTTGTTTCATATCATAAGTAATGCTCAATAAAAGATAATTATTAGTTTATGATTAGAAATATGCGATATCTTATATTTATGTGTCAATTTGAGTCTAAATCTTTAATGATTTATATTTGGTTTTGCACTATAAATGAGGAATTGTGGTATTTCAGACTTACAGATTATGTGCGAATAGGGATTTTGAGTTAAAATTTGTTGATGACTAAACCAATTGAGATATAGTTCAAAGCCTATTTCTGAAGTTATCTAGTAAACTAGTTAGTCAATAGCTTAGTGTGGTCGACCAATGTCCCCAAAATTTGCCCTTCCCTTACTTTCTAGTGAGTTTGCTAGTTGTTTGTTCGCTAATTTAGGTGATAACTTTAACAAATTGGTTGACTAATATCCGCTTATTAACTACAAATATCACTTAAACCAAGAAATTATTTCTTTCTAGTGAGTTAGGTATGAGTTTGGTTGCATATATTGATTGACTACATATAATGGTTGACCAATATACTTTAATGATTAACCAATATGTTTTTTCCTTTTATAAATTTTTATTCTTGTGAATTTGCACTTTAGTTGGTCAATAGTTTTAGTTAACCATACACACTAGTCAAACATTGTAGTTGTGTGATCCATTAGTCTTCCTGATTAAAGCTCCCTTCCTCATCTTTTCTTTTATTTTTCCTTTTGGTTGTTTATATCTTCCAAAATTCTAGACAACTCACTCTCTTCTTTGAAAAAAACTATCTCTTAATCCATAAAATCTTGTTAGATTGTATTAAATTGAAATTTTGTTATTTTTGGATTTCAAATTTGGGGATTTTCAAAATTTTCCTTAATTGAAATTTATCTTTTGAAAATGTTTCTTCTATATTAAAATTCTAAAAGGAGATAAGGTTGTTTTCCTTTCAATTATATTGATACATCACTAATTTTATTCAATTTTGGTATTTTAGGCACTTTTTTACATTTCTATTTCTGAAAATTTTGAGACTTTAAAAATTTTACACACTTTTATAAAGTTAATAATTGGATATTGTAATTAAACGAATATTTTTTTGCAATTCCAACCTCTAACTTTTTTTAAACTTATCCTTTTTGCTTTAATTAAAATTTAACTTAGACAAAATTGAGGATTTTTCTAATTTAAACGCAAGTAAGAATGTTTTATCAAAATTGTTCATTTAAATAATTATTTTGACATTTTAAATGCTCAAAAGTCCTCTTTCTTGAAATTTTGATCTTTAACCAAGTTAGCTTGACACATGACACTTTACATTATACATTTTTGGATAACTATTTTTTATGATTCTGAAAAGGGGGAAAAGATTAGTGATAGTAGATTTAGGGGTAATAATGACATTTAGGGGGAGCGACTTCTATATATGTGGCGACTTTGTATTATGATATTTTCATAGTTTCCTTATCTATATATGTGGATAATTCTTTAAATAGCTTTTTCGTTCTTGACATCGAATTATAGTTTATGCACAAATTAAGGGGAAGCTAATCATTAACTTGATATGCATAGTTGTTTGTGTACTTAATTTTATTATTACTCTCTAATATTAAAAATATTTTGTCATCTCAAAAAAGGAGAGATTGTTAAACCAAGAAATATTCCAGTCAATGTTTCGATGATAACATATTATAAGGGCTACTAATAAGTTCATTATTTTGATGAGAAGGAATATGAGAACAAGATGTAGTCATAAATTCAAGAAGATAGTTCACAAAGTTGATAAAAAAAGATGAAATTTGCAACTTACAAAGTGAAGACCAAGTCATGAACAAAAGAAGAACAAGGAATATCAAGGTCATCCTTTAGTTTGTAATATTAATTGTAATCTCATTTAGTCATTTTATAAAAGACTCATCATGTATAAATATTTCATTTCACTTTATTGCATCAGTTTTATCATTTGAATTAATTAAAACCATGTTTTTTAGAGAATTGGTCAACCTATATGAGTTTACAATTAACAAATAAAGGTTAAAGTTGTCAAATTTTATGCACCGAGAGTTTATACTAATATTGTTTGATGTGTAATCGACCAATGTGCTATGTTGTTTGACCAATATTTCTATTGGTCGACTAGTGTCTTAACAACTAGTGAATCTATGCATTCAATTCACATTGGTCAATCAATATGCTATATCGGTTAACAATGTCAGCAACTAGCTATTGTAACGACAAATTTTTGACTACAATGATTAGTAGTTGTCCCTAAACCTTATAAATATTTTTTTCCTCATTCGTTCTTGCATCAAGAAGCATTTGTATGTTTTTTGACACACATTTCTAAGTGTTTTCTAATCATTTGAATATCATTATCTCATATTTATATGACTGGGCCTTTTTGGAATTATCAAGTGATAAAATAAGGTATTTTTTAGTTGTAAGATTTAGTTTAGGCATTATATTATTATACTTTACAGTGTTCCAAGTGACATTAAATTTCTTCTTCATTATAAAGGAAAATTCTAAAATGATTCCTCCTTGCCCAAAAAAAGATTGTATAAAGGTTATTTGTGCCTTGAACGAAGACCTATAATAGAACTTCAAGGAGTGGATATAGGAAATGATTATTTGTCGAATCACTATAAACTAATTTGCATTCTCTTCCATATCCTCTTTGAATTATTATTCAATTGTTTGGTTGGTTCATGTTAAGCAATCCCTTTATTCATGGATACATATTGATTGTTATTAAATTGAGTTCATGGGTTAGAAAATTTGTTAAGTTTTGTAACACCCAATTCATTCCCCCTCCTCTCTTGGATGCCATTAAAGATAAATAAAATATTTCAACAACATCAAATCTAAAATTTAATTAAATTCATAATGTTAAGAATTTTTGTAAATGCATAAATGATATGTATTGTTAATGATTAATTGAATATTTTTTAATAAACACCCGTATATTTATTCAAGTATTTCAATTTGGAAAATCAATTCTTGTTTTAATAACAAATACTAATTTTATCGCTCATAGCATTTGTAGAAAACAATAAAAAAATATAGATAAGGTTTGTTATATAAAATTTATAACTTCAATTATGTGACACATTTAATGTAAGATATATCTATAATAAATATTTTGTTTGCAATACTAAATGTGGCATATAATCAATAAAACGTATTAAAATAAATTTATTGTATCAAGCATAATCACAACTAAAGGATCTGCTGCTATACCATAAGTTAACATATCAACTATATAAAAAAAGAGAGGGATAAATCGTACATGCATATGGTGAATCGCAATGAGATTGCGTTAGCTCCACATTCTTAAGGTGGGGAAGAAAAAAGGGCTGACAGACTGGTAAGGGTCCTTGCTTTCGGGCGAGTGCTCGCGACAAATGCAGCAGTGTTTTGGGTACGTGACTGCGGCGGCTCACTGCGGCGCGGGTTTTTGAACTTGGCCCACCCTTTAATTAAAGTGGTTGGTAAACCTAACGGTTAAGTATTCTGCTAACAACGCCAGGAGTTCTTGTCATTTCGCATAGGCACAGGCATAGGCACAGGCATCGGCATAGGCAAATACTTGAAATCACCAAGGACTATGTTGCTGGGAGCATACTAAATTCGTATATGATAATTGAATACAATAAAAGGCAATATTTTAAAAATCGGATCGTTGATTGAATAAGAGAAATAATTGATTCAAGAGTTAATGGTTCAATCAGAATTAAATCGTAATCAAATCAGTAATTAATAAATATATAAATTTTTATTTTATATATTGTATATATAAGATAATTTTTAAATATACTTTTAATTATTTATCTAATTGTAAACTTAACTTAAACCTTCAAACTTCAAAGCATATAAGTTTTTTTTTTTAAGTTCATCAAAATAAGATAACAAAGTTTACTAGTCATATTTCATCAAAAAGATATAAAAAGATTACTAATCATAATATTCATTTAAGTTAAAATCATCAAAATCAAGACATTTTAAATGAACTAGTCGATTTTTACTTTCACTGGTTAAGAAGTTTTTACCGGTCTGACGTAAAATAAACGAACCAATTACTCACAAAAAATAAGGGTCAAATCGGAATGTTTCATACTTCGAGTTACTAATTCTCTGGTCCA
The DNA here is from genome assembly GCA_025629825.1 of Erythroxylum guanchezii. Taxonomy (NCBI): domain Eukaryota; kingdom Viridiplantae; phylum Streptophyta; class Magnoliopsida; order Malpighiales; family Erythroxylaceae; genus Erythroxylum; species Erythroxylum guanchezii. The sequence continues at coordinate 24,386,499 of JAOTAX010000008.1, read as the reverse complement.
ATTGATCGGTCCGATTTTCAAAATACTGATAAAAGGCGAATCGGTTTTCAAAACACTGATAAAAGGTTTTAAAACGAAAGAAATAATCAAGAACGAGTGACTGCATCACCATAAACATCTTAAACAACTAACTAAATTTCATGGATGGTTGTTAAAAGCTATTTTGCTCCTAATATCTATCTGTAACATGTATAATAAGTTTGTTGGTTGGAAAATTGTCTTTCTTTTACGAGGAGCGTTTCTGTTATCTAAAATCTGATATGTATAATATGCATAACGTTGAAATGCTTCTGCTTGCCCCTAAAGAGGTGTTGTTCTTGTTGCGCAACTTTTGTTCAGCTTTTTGAACCGCACTTCAAGAGAGTTTCCCAAAGGCTGCAAAGACTCTGATTAGGCTTTACGTGTAAGACATTAGTGGCCTGACCGTCAGCCAAACTGATCCCAAAAGTTATTCCAATCAAAGTAGCTGTCATTGGTCGGGAACCTATGAGATTATTATACGAATATTTGCAGACTCCGCGAAAGATGTTAATCCAAACAAGTAAATTGGCAGAAGGAACGAGAGATTAAAAATTTCTTAAAAAAAGATTTACTGTGAAGTTGTATAAGCTCTCACGTGCAAGCAATGAAATCGACCCTCTTTGTTTGAAATTTCTATGGTAGAAGCTGTGTTTACGAGGCAGTATAATTGATCAATAACTTGTGATCTTAAATTAAGTAATATCTTAACTAAGTGAAAGCAGAGAAACTATACATATATATTATATATCCTTTCTTGATGGTCCTGGCCAAGGGGTTAAGTTGTATAAAGTTCCATACTTGTGAGTTCTCCTCTGGTGTATTTCTAGCTTCTCATATTTCTCATATTTAGTTATTGCGTAAGAGGAAAGAATAAAATTTGATGAACAATGTGTTGGGAGATAAACAACGTATAATTCTATAAAAGATCAATCAAATATAAATGATAAAAAAGAACTCTTTAAGTTGCAGCAATAAAATAACATGAGAATAAGAAACTTTAAATATATTAAGATTTACGTGAAAAATCCTCTAACGTAAAGGAAAAAATCATGGGGTAAACCAACAAATAAATCCACTAAACTCAAGAAGGATTTACGGAAAAAAAGCTGATCTCTCACCCCTTGAAAATAAGTTGTCTTACAAAATTTCAGGATTGAAACTAAAGTTGATGTTACAATCAACAATTACTCAAATCAATCCCTAAAACAATCAAACAAGAATGAGAATATAACACTCTTTGTCCTCTCTTTATTTTTCCTTACTTTTGGACATTGTAGATGTACTTTTTACAAAAACCTACATCTTTTTCTCATTTATATTATGAAATACATTTTTCTGCAACTTATACGGTCACTTATACGACCATGTAAGTATTTGTATATTTTTCAACACCACGTTAGTCGCAAACTTTCAAATTAAATTCATTGACGAATTGGATTCAATTACATTTGTGGTATTGAATTAAATTCGATTTACACTATTTGGAATAAATCCATAAATATTAGAATTGAATTCAATTACATTGTTTGAAACACAATAAAAATGAATTCAACTATACTTTATATGACTTTTTTATCCTTAACTAAAAATAGTATGTAATCAATGTGTGGGAATTTTGTAGTAATTTGTATATTTATGATGTGTATATTTGGAAAAAGAATTTTTAATGTTTTGAAAAGAATTGGCTCTTCAATTCAGAATTCAATTCACATCATTTAAGATGTTAATTGAATTCATAAAGAAAATGAGATTTAATTACGTGGTTGAATTCAAGTCATCTCTTTTTAGCATTTCAAACGTAAATTGATTTCAATTACATAAAATTAATGAATTGAATTGAATTCATTAGTTTCCAATTAGCCTACACATTTGTAGAGATTTACATAGTCGTTTATCTTCACATAGGAGTGTATAAGACCGTGCATGTCTTTGCCTCTACTCACTTTCTTTACACATTTACAAAGACATACACGGTTGATCTATATGGTCATATAAGTCAAGACATGGGCGCGTAACACTCTAAAAGGTCGTGTATCTCCTCAAAAGAGATTCTTCCATCTTGTCTTCACTTATTTGTCGTTCCCCTGAATCATAAAGTCATCTACAATCATCGAAAGTCTCAAAATAGGATTGGGAACTCAACAATCTCCCCCTCCAATCTAAATATGGGGAAGACACGATATTCTCTATCATTTAGTTGAGATACATCCCGACAAGATTACAACTTTAGTCAGTATATCAACACCATTCAAATTCATTTGAACCTTCTTCAACATTAATTGTTGGTCTTCTATCACGGATCTCAACCAATGATATCTGAAGTTATGTGCTTTGTATGGGATTTATACATAGTATTTTTGTTAAAGTAATTGATACAGAGTAACTTTGCTTAGGTCAATAGCACTTTGACTATCATAAAATACTATATAGTCTTCTTGCTTCACATCCAATTCTTGAGGGAACCGTTTTAGCTAGAACATCTCTTGAAAAGCTTCCACTGTAGCTACATATTCTACTTCAGTTGTACATAAAGCCATATAATTAAGTAGCTTGGATTGCTATGAGATGCCTCCCCTTACAAACTTGAACAGAAAACCTGAAGTGGATTTTCTTCCATCAAGATCTCCAGCCATTTTTTTATCCATAAAACCTTCTAGAGTTAGCTTACCATCACCAAAGCATAAAATCCACTTCAACGTGCCTCTCAAGTATCTCAGAATCAATTTCACTAATTCCCGGTGAACCTTCCTTGGATTTGACAAGAATCTACTCACCATCATAATAGATTGAGCAATATCTAGCCTTGTGCACATCATTGAATACATCAAGATCCTGCTACAAATGAGCATGGAATAGAGGACATAGCATATTTCTCCTTTGTTGTTAAGGGACTTGTATGTTTACATAGCTTGAATTGAGATGTCAGTGGCGTGCTAACTGACTTGACATACTGTATATTGAACCTTTCTAGCATTCGTTCAATATATCTCTCCTAACAATTGCTTATCCTTCCTATCTCGAGTTATCTCCATGCCTAAAATCTACTTTGCAGGTTCCAAATCTTTCATAACAAAAGATTTAGGCAACTCCTCCTTCAACTTTTGGATTTTACCGATGACTTGACCCACAATCAACATATCATCAATATAAACAAGAAGACTGATGAAGTGCTCACTTGAGAAACTCTTAAAATATACACAAGCATCAACATAAGTTTATTTGTAACCATGATTGATCATAAAGGAATCGAACTTTCGATACCATTACATTGGAGCTTGTTTTAAGCTATATAGACTTTTCTTCAACTTGTAGGCCAGATTTTTCTTGCCTTTATCTTTGAAACCTTCTAGCTACTCCATGTATATCTCTTTTTCCAAGTCTCTATACAAGAAGGTTGTTTTAACATCTAGCTATTTGAGTTCAAGATCCAAACAGGAAGTTAGACCCATAATTGTTCAGATTGAGGTCATCTTGACAATTGGTGAAAAGATTTCATCAAAGTTAATACTCTTCTTTTGACTAAATCCTTTCACTACTAGCCTTTCCTTGTGCCTTACCATCTTATGGTCATTTCTCTTTATGTTGAGCACACATTTATTCTTCAATGCCATTTTATCTTTTAGAAGCTTTATAAGCTTGTATGTATTTTCTTCTTCAAAGAATCCATCTCTTCCTTCATAGCTACGAGCTATAAATTTTTTTCTTCATAAGATGCAACCACCTACACATTGTCAGGCTCCCACTCGGTAGTAAGTAATAAGTATTCAAAACTTGGATACCTTATAGAAGGCCGTTTCTCCCTTGTCGACCTTCGAAGTTGTGTTTCATTGGCTGTTGGATCTAATTGCTCCCCTTGCTCATTATCCTTAATGGATTCATATCCGACATTGTCTAGATGTGGTTCATTAATAGATGCATATTATAGTATGTTTTCTAGAGGTTTAAGTGTGTTTTTAAATGCTTTCTTAGATGATAATCATGTTTTTAAGAATTATAATTGTGTTTACGTTAATGTTTGTATGTGTTTTAAGTGTTTGATTATTTTAGAGCAAGAATATGATCTTAATTTTATGTTTCAAGAGGTGTTTAATGTGTTTGCTAGTGAGTGGAAATAAGAAAACTAAAGAAAAGATGAAGAACTTGAAGAATGGAAGAAGTCACGATCATACACAATTGCACTATCGTGCATGATGAGGAAGCTGCATGGATGCACTCTTTGTCACAATCGTGACTCCATGCATAAACATAACAGAGAGCATGGATAAGGCAAAATTTATGATTGTGACAAAGTGTTTTCCAGCACTAGAAAATTTTTATTTCCTTGAACTTTTAGGGCTATTTTTTGAACCAAATTAATTATGGAAACCCTAAAAAAAACCTAGAAGCCCTAATAAGTATTTAATGAAAAAAAACACCCAAAGAAAGCAACAAATTAGAATTAAAGAGATTAAAGAGGTGACATCAAGAGCAATTCTAGATTTCCAGATTAAGACACCAACTATTTTCTTTCTTTTCTCTTCTTATATTTCATTGTTTTATGTTAATTTAGATTATTATGATGTTGAACATGATTATGAATTTCTAAATCCATATTAGGGATTATTCTTGAACTGTTTTGTTAAACTTTATTCTTGTTTAATTTAATATATATCAATACTTTGTGATATTTGTTATGCTTATCCTTAGTAATAAATCGAGAGATTATATCAAGTTATTTATGTTAAGGTGTGCAATGAGAGTTAGTAACTTAATAGACCTGCAAATATCATAATAATAAACAATTGAAGAGACATCTTAATTATGAATTAATTATCCTTAGGATTGCTTCAAATCTAATGGAATAGTTAAAAGTAGTTTTGTGAATCGAAAGATTGCAATTCTATTAATATCAATTTCAATAGGTATTACTTGATTAGATCTCGAGATTGGGTAATCAAAACCTTAAGATATCTAAGGTTAAGCATAATTGAATCAATAAGAGAAAGGGAAGAAAAAACAACAATATAACAATTCGTAAGTTTCCATCACTAATTAACTTTATTCTTATTACTAGTTTCAAGTATTCAATTGTTTAGTTTTATTAGTTCTTTCAATTTCATTTAATTTCATTTAATTCATTTCATTCAATCTTTGATTACCTTAGACAAAGTGAATTCGAGTTGTTAGGTAGTGCATTCAAGTTGTTAGGTAACTAATTAATCCCCATGGGAACGATACCTTTTATACTAAGAGTTACAATCAGTATACTTGCAATATGAAAGTTTTTATATAAAATTGTCAACATTCATGTAGCTCATCATTATCAAATTGTATTTGATCACCACGAATGTGTGTTTAGTCACACACTTGATCTTCTTCACGTGTAGACTGCTCAATAGTCGAAGGAATTGGAGAAGAGCTATCTATGTCATTTGATGAGCTACGGTGTGATGAATTATCTCTACTTAGAAGATCAACACCTCTCTTGTACTCTTAAAAGACCACATCCCTGCTTTTGACCACGTGTAGATTGCTCAATAATTGAAGGAATTGGTGAAGAGCTATCTATATCATTTGATGAGCTACGATGTGATGAATTATCTCTACTTAGAAGATCAACACCTCTCTTGTACTCTTAAAAGACCACTTCCTAGCTCTTGACCACCTTTTATTTCTCTAATTTATAAAGCTTGAAGCCAAACTGATCACCACCATATCCAACAAAGATGCATGGTATCGACTTTGAGTGATAGGTGTGAATTACATCGTGTTTTAAGTCTTAGTTTGATATGTATTTAATTGTTAATTCAATCGTTTAGTATGTGTTTAAGTTAAAATTATGTTAGTTTGTTAATTATTTATGTTTTAAGTGTTCTATGGGTTAGTAAAAGTCTTTGAGTTTAATTATTATATTTTTTAGATACCTTGATGTGTTTGTTAATGTTTCAAGGTCAACATTGAATAACGGAGAAGTTTTGGAGACATTCGGGCTGAAACAAATAGCCCATGATCGAAAGCACTAGAGTTACGCCACGATCGTGACAGAAGCCTAGGATATGACCCATGATCGTGACCTGGTTGCCACAATCGTGATAGAAGGCTCGGATGTGGCCCATGATTGTGGCTTATAGGGCCATGGTTGTGGCTTGCGTCAGGCAGATGCGTAGACACTAAAAAAAGTCAAGTTTCAAGGAATTTTTCGGACCTTTTGGACCTCAAAAAAACCTTAGGGCTGTTCAGAACACAAAATGTATGTAAAGAATAAGACAAAGAGGCAGAGGAAGTTTTTACATCAGCCACTTTTAGAGAAACCCTAGAGAGGATTATTGAGAGAAAGAGATAGGAAAACCTTTTAATGCTCTTTATCTTATCGCAATAGTGGTATGTGTTCACGTCTTTGTCACCTCTGGACTTTGAAAGGTGTTTACAATTGCCACGACCTTTGAGATCCCTACTCTTGTTCCTTCTACTTTCTATCATAAAATTCTGCATGTTGTCAACTCTAATCTCCTTTCTTTTGATTTCTTCATTAAATATATTCTCTTTGATTACATCCAAAGAGAACACACCTTTAGAAGCTGAGTTGCTAATCATCACCACTAGTGTTTCATAACTATCTGGTGACAAACTCAACAAGAACAAAGATTAAAGCTCATCATCAAGAACGATCTGCGTTATAGTAAGCTTATTGATTATCTCCTGAAAATCACTTAGATGCTTTGACGCTGATTTCCCAACTTTCAACTTCAAGTTCACAAGCCTCTTAATTAAAATGGCATTGTTATAAGAAGTCTTCCTTTCATATAGACCTTCTAGCTTATTCTATAGCTCAAAAGGATTAGTTTCTTGAGCCACATGGTTGAATATGCTGATATTATATAATGCCCAGAGTATTCCGCTTCATCTTTTTCCATGTCCAATATCATTTCAGGTTTTGAAGGAAAATCATCCTTCACACCTTTGTTCATATCAATAAAATCAAATAGATTCTTGCATTACAGTAAGTCCTCCATCATGGGCCTTTATATCGATTAATTTGATGATGTTAACTTGACAATAAAGTTGTTTCCACCTTCCATTACGATGGCTCTGATACTACTTATTGGGAGACAAATAATACAACTCTCTAAAAAATCAATCAAATATCAATAATTAGGAAGAACTCTTTAAGTTACAGCAGTAAAATAATATGAGAATAAGAAACTTTAAACAATGAAACAAACACGAAGATTTACGAGGAAAACCCTCTAATGTAGAGGAAAAAAACTATGGAAAAAATCGACAAATAAATCATCTAAACTTAATGAGTATTTATAGAAAAAAAAAGTTGATCTCTCACCTCCCAACAACAAATTGTTTTACAAAGTTTCAGGATTGAAACAAAGTTGATGTTACAATCAACAATTACTCAAATCAATCCCTAAAACAATTAAACAAGAGTGAGAATATAACACTCTTTGCTCTTTCTCTATATTTCCTCACTTTTGTACATTGTGACCACATCTCTTGCAAAAACTTACATCTTTTTCTCTTTTGTATCACGAAATATATTTTCCTACAACTTAGATGGTCACTTACACGACTGTGCATCTTCCAGCATGCCTCAATCGCAAACATACACTATTATGGAGAGTTACACGGTCTTTAGATAAGGTGGTGTATCTTCATATAGGCGTGTATAAGACTGTGTATGTTTTCACACTTTCTTCACATATTTATAGAGATTTACACGATTGATCTATACGATCATGTAAGTTAAGATACAGGCATGTAGCAATTTACATGGCCATGTACCCCAAAAGAGATTCTTCCATCTTGTCTTCACTTGTTCTTCATTCCCACGAACCATAATGTTGTTTAGGATCACCGAAAGTCTCAAAATAGGATTGGACACTCAACACAATGTTCATTACCTTGGTAGGTTTTTGTGATGTCGACAGAAATTGTTACATAATTGCACCACCACGGCTATAAACTGAAACTTCCTTGGCACCCATTCAGTAGCAATAAAGGTCTCACGCCCGTTGAATAAGCATCTAGATTACCCTTGGCTAATTTACAAGTAGTCAACATCGATGGCTCTTCTAGGTGTTTGCTTGACAGACAAAGGCAGCTAATCTAAACCAATCCTTGGAAAGTATTGCCGTGCGGCTAAGAAATCAAGGCCATGTCCATTTCACTTTTTAGGCAATCTATTGAAAAGTAGAAGTGAGGATCAATATGTAAACGAAAATGGAAATATTGTCTCCTATCTGACCATCAAGTACAATTTTCGTGTGCAGGATAATTTTAGTAATTATTAATATTATAAATAATAAATAATATAACTTTTAAATAAAACTTGTTCCAAAATAATCAAACTCTTATCACTATCACACGGAGAACGGGTACCCTAAGTAGCAAGAGGGTTACAATTTGTTCTTCAAGTATGGTACCAGAAACCTCCCTGGTTGAATACTATCATAATTCAATTCGCCCTAATTTGTGTTATTTATGTGTAATTAGTGATAAATCGTACTAAAGTGCAAAAACTTATCTACATATAAATTAGAATAATAAAAATATAAGCTCGTTGGACTTTATTAGGTTATTCCAACATGTCTAAAAATGAGTTAACTAATAAATTATAAGTCTTTGTAGAGATCTTTTCCTTTGTATTAATTTTTAATAATATGCGCATTTAGGTTATATTTCCAAGAGAAAAGGAATAATAAAATACAGGAATGCTAGGAGCAGAAACTTTTTCATATCTAAACTTTGGTAACTAAATGATTTAGCAATACAAAAGGTCAGCAGTCACATGCTTCTGAATTAATTAATTGGTACTCTCACACTTTGGTCCTTCCCCCTTCCCCTACCTCATCAACTCCTGCGTGATATATTGTCAATTTCACTGAAAGCTTCAGAATGGGACCGATTACACCCAACTATACAGAACACGACAATGGAAAATGTAATGATTTGGCTCAAGCAGACCAACAAGAAGTTGAGGGCGAATCTCTATGGGGCAGGATACTACTTTATCTAGCTGATCCAGCTGGCAATTGAACATATCTTTTATCATCCGTATGTTCCATTTGAACATCAGAGAAAGAGTGATTGAACATGGTTGAATGCTTCCTCCAATGATATAATGGATGTTCTTTCACTATTTACTCAACACTTGAACAGGTGAACAATATCAGAACAGGTGAACAATATCAACGTAACCAAACCAGACAAGCACAAATTATTAAACGACAGGTTGATTTTGCTTTTTTGTTTATGTATAACGTAGAAAATTAAAAGGGATGGAGGTAGCTTAATCTATTTCTTCTTCCTCAAATGTTTATTGAGTGTCATTTTTATTACTCTTCAATTCTTTTATCCATTTGATATTAAACATAGAACCTATGCTAGAGTTGCATTCATTATTTACGAAGTAATATGTGATCATGAAGATTCAGTAAAATGTTAAAGTACACAAATTAGAGATGTTAAATATGAATTTCCTGTAGAAGAATATCTCGACATCTGTCTTTTAATTCATTCGGTCAAGAAATTGGCCTTTACCATCTCTTGTTTAAAGCTATCACTCACACTTCATAAAGTTGCCTCCATAGGTCCACCAAATTCCAAAGTGGAGGTGAGGCCCATAACGCGTGGGTTCCCGCTTCATCTCAACATTATCCTTATTCCTTACTTCGAGGTCCTAATTTGAATCCCATTTTCTAGCCCAATTCGTCTCTTTGGTTCTCGCACCTTAGTCCTGACCCAAAAAGGCATCCCTATGTCATCAATCCCTTTTTTTAATAATTTTTTTATTTCCGTTACTTAAAAAAATTAATGAATTTATTTCTATTAATTTTTAAAACAATTTTACTTATATATATATATATATATATATTACAAAACTTTATTATCAAAATTTTAATATAAAAATTTTCGCTAAATAAAAAATGACATTATCTTATTCTTGAATTTATTTAACTTGTAGATAAAAATAATATAATATTTATAATTAAACTAAAATAATGTTATTTTAAAATAGGAGATTCAAGTCAACAACTAGGTCACTCGCTGAAACGAGGAGATCCAACGATGGTACGAGTTACACGTCTAGAGGCATGTAGTTCAGGAAGCTTTCTGGTTGTTATGAGTGTCACACGATCGTCGACCCAAGCAGGATTGCCTGCTATGAGGCTCAGACTTGCCTGCGAGATCTTGTCTATGGCTGTGTAGCTCACATCTTCGCCCTTCAACAACAGTTGCTTTGTCTTGGACAATCAAATGTATGGGAGCAAATAAGCATTTTCGTTTTGTCATGGAACAAGTAAATTTTCTTTTCTCTCTCCACTTACTCTCTCCAGATTCTCCATTACATCTTTGTTTTCCCTTTGTATCCCACAAGTTGGAGGTTCTGAGCTTGTTTTTATTACTTCAGCAACATTATTCTGTACGTGAAGTTTTTCCTTTGCATCCATGTTCATTCCATTGGCTTCGGATAGCAAAATGTGTTGGAATCCAACTGTGATCGAATCATGGGTGCAGCAAAAATTAAAATTTTATGGATTTCTAGCGGATCCTAATAATTGATTAAACTTGAATCAAAATAATATTCGGATTAGAAATTCTACCTTGTTCGTTTTCCGGAGAAAAACTTCGACTATTTTTCTCTGAGTGATCAATCACTAGCTGTCCCCGTGTCCAGCATCTGATGGTATCCACAGAGCAATTTCCAAATCTGTTTTGGAGGAAAAAGACAGAAAGTGCTAGCTTTCATAAAGCTTTCCCATTAAATAGAAAAATCAAGATAGTCTTTTATTAAAATTAAAAATCCTTAATTATAATTAGAATCAAATTCTAATTCTAATTAATTTAATTTTAATAAAATCAAATATCTCATATTTGATT
>JAOTAX010000008.1:24365084-24375506 GCA_025629825.1 Erythroxylum guanchezii | reverse complement strand
AATAATCAAATAATTAACAAATACATAAAGATAAAGAATGCCTTTGATTAATTAATAATAATGTCATACAAATTATTAACAACCAAAATAAATTGGCTGTAAGGGCATAAACTAACAAAATGCGGGATGTATTCGTTAGATAGAAGTTATTAGTTGCGGTTAGACAGGTAACAATATAAGAATTATTACCTTTGAAGGCTAGACTTGCTTAGTACGTAAGGTAAGTTTGCTTTGGAGTTCCTTCTGTAGAAAACAATAGGCTACAGTTGTAGATGGAGAGAGAGAGGAAAGAGAGAGAGCATGTGCATTTCGATAATACCTTTTGTTGTTTTTAGCAAGGCATTTATTAACCCTCTATAGAAAAAAGCTTTTCTAACATTGGAAACTTGCTAAATCTAAGCTTCCCTCAATTGGGAATATCACCAACACTACGCCGCCCAGGACAGTTCTCTTACCTGTGTGTTTAATACAGATGAAGCTCGTTGATATGTTATAATCCTCTCTTGTCAGTCTTTTCTACTTCCCGTTACTACCTTACTCTTTCTGTCTAGCGCGATCGCCTTTATAAGACAAGCTTTTATTTTTTAATTATAATGTGTTATACACAACATACTATAGAAATTCTTACTTCTTTAGACTCTCTTCTCACCAGACACAAAGACCTTCTTGCCTGCTACTTTCGAAACCTCTCAGTGAGATCTACAACTTTGACACGAACAAGTGTGTGTCTATAGGTGTTTTTACTTGGAGCACGACTTATATTGTGCAGGTTTCAATAGTTTTTCATGCTCAAATCAGTCATGTCATTTGTTTTCATACTGGTATTCTTTGTACATAACTGAGGCTCCCTTTAGTTAGCAAATCATTTATTATTTATCTTAGTTTTATTTTATTGTTATTTTATTATTTATTAATTTTATTATTTTTCCCTTTATTATTATTATTATTATTATTTGTGATTATTATTACATATTATTCTCACTTTTTTTACAGTGGTGTCTATTAGTTCCAGCTTTTAAGAATTTCTTAGGATGGTATAGGCGGGACACGTAAGAGACACGAGTTAGGAGGGATGCCTTCAGATTGAGCAAATAGAATCAGTGCAAGCAGGTTGGTACGCGCAACTTACAGGAATAAAGACGGAGATGATTTAATAAGGATAGGCTCTTAGAACGTGGGAACCCTCATGAGAAAGTCCTTAGAATTGGTAGAGTTTTTAGACAAATATAGGATACATATAGCATGCATTCAGGAGACTAAGTGGACAAGAGCTAAAGTAAAGGAGATAGGGGGTTCAAATTATGGTACTCGGGATGTATACAGAAGCAGAATAAGGTAGGTATCTTAGTGGACAAGGGAGTTATGAACAGAGTAGTGGGGATCACAAGGGTCAATGATAGGATAATGGTGGTAAAAATTGTTTTAAGCAGTGTGGTTCTCAATATTGTATGTGCTTATGCACCTCAAACTGGCACAGACGGACAACAAAAACGAACATTCTGGGAGACGCTAGAGGGGGTGCTTCTACAAATCTCCAATACTGAGCATAACATCGTAGGAGGGGGATTTTTAATGGGCATATGAGGGCAGATTCAGACGGTTATACAGGAACTCATGGGGACTTTGGGTACGATGCTAGAAATGATAGTGGGGTTGATTTATTAGATATGGCCATATCATATCAGTTAGTAATAGTAAATTCCTTAAAAAAACGAAGCGCATTTGGTGACGCTTCATAATAGCACAACCAAGATGCAAATTGATTATCTCCTTATCGGGACAAATGCCAGATCATTTGTGCAAGGATTGCAAAGTACTTCCGGCCACATACCTATCAACCCAACATAAATTGTCAGTTTTAGATCTAGGAATTAAGAGATGGAGGGCATAACAATTTACCAAGCCATGCTGCAAAATCAAATGGGGGAGACTCAAAGGGGACGTGGTGGAAAATTTTAGGAATCAGGTTAGGAATAATACAACATGGGATGTGAGGGAAGATGGGAATCAGATGTGGCAGGGAGTAGCCCCCGTAGTGAGAGAGACCACCACTAAACTCCTAGGGGTATGTAAAAGAAAAAGGGAGGTGGGGGGGGGGGGGCAAATGGAACCCTGGTGGTGATCATATGAGGTTTAGGGGACAGTAAAGTCGAAAAAGAGAGCTTTTAAAGATCTGTTAGCAAGGGCAACAGAGGCGGGGCGGATTATTAATAAAGTAAGGTATAAACTAGCAAAACAGAAGGCAAAGAAGACTATCTCAGTGGCCAAAGGAGACGCTTACGAGTATATGTATAGGCATTTGGATACGGTCAAAGGAGCACAAAGAATTTTCAAGATAGTGAGAGCTAGGGCACATGAGACGGAGGATTTCAACCGAGTCTGTTGTATACGTGACGAAGCAGGATAGGTACTCACATATGTCCAAGCCATTAAGCGGAGGTGAAAGAGATACTTTTATGGCCTATATAACGAAGACATATTGGTCAACATAGAGTTAGGGGAACCTCCCATGTCGGGACAATGTCTAAATGGGTACTCATGGGGGAGAATCACAAGGGGAGAAATTACAAAGGTTTTAAGGGGGATGGGGAGCGGAAGGGTTGTAGGATCGAATGACATTCCTATAAAGGTATGGAAGCAAATAGGAGCTGTCGGTATTGAGTGGTTAGTGTAGCTCTTTAATGTGATCCTAGAGTTAGCCAAGATATTGGATGACTAGAGATTGAGTAGGTTGATCCCCTTGTACAAGGCCAAAGGAGACATTCAACAATGCCAAAACTATCGAGGCATCAAATTACTAAGTCATACCATAAAGCTGTGGGAGAAGGTAATTGAAAAAAAGAATCCAGAGAGCTGCTTCTATATCAGTCAACTAATTCAGATTTATGCCTGGTAGGTCCACGACAGAAGCAATACATCTACTTCGGAGACTAACGGAATGCTACAGGGAACGAAAACAGGATTTGCATATAGTTTTTATAGATTTGGAGAAGGCGTACGATAGGGTTCCTAGAAAACTCATATGATGGTGTTTGGAGGCAAAGGGCATTCCTCGAACGTATATCAGAGTGATTATGGATATGTATAAAGGAGCATTGACTAGCGTAAGGATGATAGGAGGCGACTCATAAGCATTCTCTATTGGTGTTAGACTACACCAAGGCTCAACTTTAATTCCTTTTTTGTTCACATTAGCGTTAGATGAGCTTACCAAACATATTCAAGGAGAGGTACCTTGGTGTATGTTATTTGCTCACGATATTGTCTTAGTGGATGAGACCAAAGAGGGAGTCAATGCCAAGTTAGATGTTAGAGGAAAGTGTTAAAATCAAAAGGTTTTAGAATGACCAGGTCCAAGACGAAATATTTAGAATGCAACTTTTTAGGTAGCCAGATGGTATAAGAGGCGGTGGTAGAAATTAGTACTGATATCATATCACAGAAATCTACTTTTAAATACATCGGATCCATCATTCAGAGAGATGGTAATATCGATGACGATATATTGCATCATATTAGATCTAGGTGAATCAAATGGTGGAGTGCATCAGGTGTTTTATGTGATAAAAAGGTCCCTATAAAACTTAAAGGGAAGTTCTATAAAATGGTGATTCGGCGAACCATGTTATATGAGGTAGAGTGTTGGCCTACTAAACGTAAACATACACGACAATTGTTGGTAGCAAAAATGCATATGCTTAGGTGGATGTGTGATATTATCATAAGTGATAGGGTAGAAAATAGGGTAGTGAGAGACAAACTACAGGTGGCTAGTATTGCAGACAAGTTGAGAGAGAAAAGGTTTAAGTGGTTTAGGCATGTGCGCAGGATGCTCTTTGATACTCCGGTACGACGCTGTGAGATAATAAACCTTAGTGGCTACAAGAGGAGGAAACGAAGGCCTTACAAGACCTGAAAGGAAGTGATCAAGAAAGATATGTTAGAGCTGGCCCTCACTGAGGCAGTTGCTAGAATTAGGAAAGTTTGGCGTGATAGGATAAGGGTAAACGACACCCTTTAAAGTCTTCGCGCCTCATACTTACCGTATAGGAAGTCCAACCCAATGTTTTTTATGCCTTCACGAGTGGGTCACTTAATAAAGACTCCTAGCGTGACTAGCGACGAAAAGAATCGGTCTTTACAGGGTGTAAGGTACTAACAGATCGGGTCAACCATCAGGTATATCCTTATGTATTGTATTGTCATTCTATTTACTTAAATTTTCTACGTGCCAGTTTTTTACTTATTTATTCTGTAAACCTGCATCACTATTTTTCCTGTCATATTTGTATGTGGGTCTACCGAAAATAACCTCTCTACTATATAGGAGTAAGGTTCCATATTATCAGACCTCCCCAGACCCCACTTCACTGTGGGACTTCGGACTGGGTATGATGAGGATGATAAATTGTTAACTTTCATTAAATTAGATTTAAATCATTATCTTTGGGTTATACTATATTTCAAATTCCCTAAAATTTTCAAGTTAGTGACTTTGGTCACAAAGCTTGAGCATCTTAAGAATCTTTTACCGGTGAGTTTTGTTATTCTTACTGTTATTTTTGTTGTGTTTTTGGATATGTCTTTCCTATCTTCTCTTTTGAGATCTTTTGTGATTTTGTTTATATTCAATCTTTTTTAATGTAAATTTAAAATTTAAAAAGATGTTGCCTTTTCTTTTCTACATGATTTTATCCAAGATATAATGGATGTGTTGGTTAAGATCCTTTTATCTTTTAGGGGTTTACTTTTCTATTTTTTCTCTATAAAAAAACTTAGGGGGTGTTTGTTTCTATTTTTATTTTTTATTTTAAAATTCAGTAAATTTTTTTTGTTTGTTTGAGTTTTTAGTTTCTGTTTTTGGTATTGGTTTTGATTTCTTCCGGTTTTCAAAAATTATAAAAACTACAAAAGGCGGTTTTTGTTTCCTATTTTTGTTTTTTATAATCTGATTTACTATCATTTAAATACATATTATTTAATTATTTACTATATCCTAGTCAAAAAGTTTTAATAAAATGACATGAAAAATAAGATACATTTTTTCGATCTCTAAAAAAATTTGGAGTTAAAAGTGACATTCTTAACTTTTTACGTAATTCTAAAGAAACCATTGTATTCAAGAATCAAACTCTTATCAACTCTTTCAGATATGAGGTGTTAGTTTAAAGAACGCCTTATCACCGTTAATTAATTCAAGTAGATGACATTTCATATAGACATTTAATTTCAACGATAACAAATTAAACTGTCTAATATGTTAGAATTTTTTTAATTTAGTATCAAACTTTTTAAAGTTTTCAATTTAATAATTAACCTTTTAAAACTTATATAAATCATGTCAAAAAGTTATTTATGCTTATGTTACATATCTACAAGTATCACGTAGATATCCATCTATTAGTCACATCAACAAAATCATCGTTTTGACATGGTTTATACTAAATTAACAAATTAATCACTAAATTGAAAACTTTAAAAAGTTTGGCACTCAATTGAAAAAATTCCAAAAGATTAAACATTTTTAATATATCATCTCTTAATTTTATCTTATATTTTTAAATTTATTTTTATAAAAATTACAAATTATATTTTAAATAATTTTACTAGTCCAAGTTCTTCATTTAACCAGTTCAAACTTTTATATTTTGGCAAATTTGACAAGGAAAATATTAAATTAATCTAATTTGGTTTACTTCCATTTGTTTTAATTTAGTCATTGCTTTTTAGTTGCACGTGTTATAATAAAAATTGCCTTATATTGATTTCAATTTTTATTTTTATTTTGTTATAGGCACATTTATAGTTTTTTTGAGCTAATTTTGTATTTAAGTTTAAGATAATAAATTTAGTGTTAATATTACCTAATAATCTTTCCATTATTTATGATTATCTTTGATTAAAATTAATTTTTTATTTATTCATTCTTAAGTTATTTTGATGCCTTTAATTAATTTCAGAAAATTATATTTCGCTAGATTTTATTTCTATTGTGTTTATTAAGAGTTTTGAGACCAATTTGGGTTAAAAATGATAAATAAACAGAAAAGAATAAAAAAGGAGATTAAATTCAAAAATGGGAAAAAATTTCCAACTGAAATGCGTTAGATAAAGATGCAAATATTGAAAATTAAACAAAATTATAAATGTGCCTGTGACCGTCTTCTGGCTTTTTATGCATGGCATTTGTTGCCTTGTTTCTCTTGTCCTTGGCTTCCACTTTTTTTGTTTAGTCTTCTTCTTTCTCTTCTCAGGTAAAGGAATCCAGAAAGATGCATTATCATCCCTTTCATTTCTTTCGTTTAGTCTTCTTCTTTCTCTTCTCCACTTTTCTTGTAACTCTGATTTCTATGTCGCACAGTTTTGCCGTATTATGTCCTCTAGCTTCAACTCCGACATTATAGCACCTTCCAATCTTGCTAGCGACATGCGTCTTTCCGCAATCAACAACACGGAGAGCTCCAGAATGGTCGTCGGAACACCATAGGACACGAATTCATGTTGGTTTCAATAAGAAAATTGTTAGTACGTAGTGGGAGCTTTATTACGTACCCCGGATCTACATAAAAGGATCAGAAACGAAAGTAATGCAGAATACCTAAATTTCAGTTTCATCTTTGATTCCGATGCCGATTCCGAGTTCCAAACGACTCTGAATCTCTCGGGGCCTTTAGTGGAAAGTGCCCGTTGACTCACAGGCAAGGCCTTTCTATAGTTTCCCCAAATCCCGAGCTTCCCTAATGGGTCAGGAACTTCATGCTCGTGGATCAGCTTCTTGAGTAACTGTAGGAGACCCTACCTTTATATAGCTTCCATATCAGGCTTTTCCATCATAAGGTCGATATGGACCCGGTCTACACTAATAGGGACCCATTTTTCACCCAGACTT
Organism: Erythroxylum guanchezii; assembly: GCA_025629825.1. NCBI lineage: Eukaryota > Viridiplantae > Streptophyta > Magnoliopsida > Malpighiales > Erythroxylaceae > Erythroxylum > Erythroxylum guanchezii. The sequence goes on along the minus strand of JAOTAX010000008.1, from coordinate 24,368,617 downwards.
CAACCCATTAAACTAGATCATTTATTGGGTCACTTTAATATCTTTATATGGATCAAATAGCGTAACTTAACCGATAATTTATTTAAAAACCAAAATTGTAATTAATATTAGTCCAACTTTATGAGACATTGACAAAATTGCCCCTAAGGACAAAAATGTCTTACAATCTCCCCCTTGGACAAGGATTAATTGCAGCAGACTTTAGTTTAAAAACAATTTTAAAAATTTGGTAAAGTCACATAACTGTATTAGACGTCTAAGTTTTGAAAACAAAACATTTGATCCAAAGATAACGAAAGTCTATCATTCTGTCCCGCAAGGCTTTCGGTACCGAAAAGTATCAGATGCATGTGTCCTGTGTGACACAGATCTAATACAATCACAAATACCTAATACTTCACTATCATGAATGGGAAAATGGAGTGTGGCAGACTACGATGATACCTTTATGATCTTAATTGTATCATCTTCATTTGTAAGTCTCAATTTCTCTAGTTTTATGCTAAATCGCATGTGCTAAACTGCAGTAGAGAAATTCTGTTTTCTCTCACCAAATACTAAACAACATTAAAAAAACCTTTATGTTCTCCAACTTTATGCTAAACTGCATTAGAGAACTTTTATGGGATTAAAAACTTATGTCCCCCTATGTCATGTCAAACTTTATAGCTAGCTATGTTAAATTGTATGAGTCTAAATGACATAGGCGCAAGGTCAATCTGTATATATATGCCTAATGACCTTCAAATGCTTAAGATTGACACAAATCTTAAGACTTTTATACATACTATGACAATGTATGATGACACTTAATACTGAGGATAAATGATGATCATCTTTATCAGTAACCATCATAATATCATAATACTTCAAAATGTACAAAATGTACATGGAGCAAAGATAACGATCCCCTAACTGGCAGTGTCTTACGACATCAAAACATACACACTGTATACTTGTGTTACAAACACAAGTGGGTGAAGTCCTTTAGTTAAAGGATCGACTCACAATCCTCAGTCCTTAAATGCTCCAAACCTTATGTCACTTTTTCATGTCAATATCCTTATGACCAAATAATTGATCTTTAATTGCTATGACCCTGTGATATTCTTCATTGTCATAAAACAATACTGTAAGAAGAATACTACAATAAAACCAAATGGGTCTAGCCTCTGAATGGACCACAGACCAATCAGAAATCAAATTTCTGAGCTAAACCGTTTGCGAAGCAGCCCTTTAGCATCACTCTGCATGCCTAGTCGAGGAAGTTAAACGTGTCTTTTTGACACACTTTTACAACTATGTATCATCTGCAAACTTGAACTGTAACCTTAAGTGAACCTTCATTCATCCGAGCACATAGCTAACTTTAAATCTGAATTCCCTACGAGGCTTAGTCTGTTGACTTTACTATATATCAACATATAATCCTTGATTCCTTCAAATATCTCAATACTCATTAGACTGTATTCTAAAAGTCTATAACTGGATTAACCAGATATTGACCAAACAATCAAACAGTAAATGCAATGTCCTATCTAGTACGTAACATAGCATACAACGGGCCATCCACCATACTAGAATACGGAACATTCCTTATAATCTCTCTCTTCACTTTATTCTTTAAGTACTGTATCAAAGATTATCTCACTATGAGAGATAGGTGTTAGGACAAGTTTACTGTCAATTGTATGAAACCTTTGTAACACATACTTAATGTATGCATTCTTTGAGACATTTGGTGAGTGTTGAGATATGTCCTGGTGAATCCAAATACCTAGGACAGAAGATGCTATACTAAGGTCCTTATGTCAAGGTTCTTGATCAAAAGTTGCTTATCCTCATACAACATGATCAAATGACTTGATGTGAGCAATTTACCATCCTCATGCAGCAATAGGAAGATAATTTGCTCCCCCTCAACTTCATAGTACAGGCATCCTTCTAACTTTATTTCCCAAGAAGCCTGAAGAGGTCATAACCTCATCAAAAGTAAGGTATCACCTTCAGAAGGTTTATAGTAAACCATATATTGATCTGCATAACTCCAAACCATGTCAGTACTGTCTAGATCCTGGGACCCCACAGGTTGTACCATATAGACCACTTCATAAAGGTCTTTATTCAAGAAGATGGTTATGACAACTTTCTGATGTAATTCTGTATCATCATTAGCTACAATTGCTTCTATCACTCAAAATGTATCCTACGAGGATACGAGAGAAAGGTAACACAAAGTCACCCTTTTCCCTAAGTGAACCCTTATGTAATGGAGCAAGTCTATAAACTATTGAACTTTATCCTGAAATCCTTTAGGTCTTAACTTTATTTACGACTGACAAGTTTGCAGTTCTTGATGCAAATCAACTAGCTCCCCTGACCTTACTATGCTTCATGGCTTGCATCTTGTCATTCATCGAATCCCACCACACACCCGCATTGGGTCCAGAAACAACTTCTGTAAAAGTAACTGGATCTATAATATGTCTAATAACATAGTCCAGTACACCTGATAGACTACGTTGTTAGATTGGATAGCAGGTCATCTCGCTCTAGTGGATTTACTTAACTGTATAAGATTTTGTATCCTCAAGAATCCCCCTGTGTACAGATATGGGTTTTTGTTCCTGTACAGGCACGGTACAAAAATCTAGATTTATTGGATCTAATTGTATGAGTAGTGGATACGGGATAACTTTAGTATCCACCCTGCTATCATCCGAAAGGTCAAAAAGACCCACCATCATTATAGACATGGTATTCCAGAAACTTGTCTATTTGTGATTCCACTATTCTGGTCCCTCCTTATCTACAGTAAATTCTATAGACGTAAAGTGGATGAGATCTTTTACTAACTAACAATGAAAAACGAGTATGCAATATTTCTATATAAGGATTATCCTAGACCTCAGTAGGGCAGCCCTTTACACGATTATGCGCAAGGCTGAGTTCTTCAATTTCTAGATAGGTAGATTAGTTATATTCTGCATTGACTTCTTTAGGTCCTTCAGGGTGCAATATGCCTTTCGGCAATACACCATCTTGCTCAGAACTACTCGGCATAGTGAACTAAGTCACTATTCCAATTGACTCTATATATCTGACAAACGGACCTTTTAAAGTCCTGAAATATCTGTTAAGTCAAAATGACTTTATGTGATTAATAATTTTGATGACAAACAAAAAAAGGATAAATGAAAAGCATACGGAGAATAATTCAGTAAGAAAAAGAAGACGGAAGATATCGCAGAAAAACAGACGGAAGCTTAATAAAAAGCAGACGGAATGAAAAGCAAACGGAAGCTTAGTAAAAAGCAGACAGAATGAAAAGCAGATGGAAGCTTAGAAAAAGCAGACGAAATGAAAAATAGACGAAAGAAAAAAGCAGTCGGAAGTAGAAAAAGCAGACGGAATGAAAAGCAGACGGAAGCTTAGAAAAAGCAGACGAAATGAAAAGCAGACGGAAGCTTAGTAAAAAACAGACGAAACAAAAAGCAGACGGAAGCATCAGTCTGAGTTAGTTACAGAACTCA
>JAOTAX010000008.1:24334980-24359996 GCA_025629825.1 Erythroxylum guanchezii | reverse complement strand
ACTTTCATTATTCCCTACTTTACTCTTGTCTATCATTTCTTGGTTCAAAAACTTTCATTCATGAGCTCTTAACTCGTTACTAATCACCAAAATTTCTCATTCAATAGTTCTGATCTTTTACAAAAAGTTCAGGGTCCAACAAAAACAATCCTCTTTTTCTTCAATTTTGGTCACTACGAATCTATCTTAATAGCATAAAGCAATCAAGTATTCCTATATAGATCATTGGTTTACTAAGGGCTTGAAAATGCTCACTAGCCTCATAAGTAAGCTTATAAGCATGGATTCTATGATAACACCAAGAAGTATAGTAGGCTATATAAGATTTTATGTAAATGTTAACATTCGAGAGGAGATCCTAGATATCATTCCTATTTTAAGGCTAGGAGAAGCTGATTCTCTAATTAAGGATGTAGTTAAAGTAAACTATTAATGGAAACCTACCAAAGAAAGGGAAACAATGGAAGCCCATTGGAAGGAAATTCCTTAGAGGTGACTATTCAGAGTTGAAGAACCTGGATAAGGTAGAAGAGGGAGTGGACAAAGATAGGGATGTTGGTTCAAAACTAGAATCTAATTTGGGAATTCTATAAGAAATGCCACTGCATGACAAGTTGTTCTACACAAACTATAAAGGGTAGCATTCATCCTAATATAGTGAAACCTAATGACTACACAGGCTAGGAAAACTTTCTTAAAACTTGAAACAATCTATAGGTTGAAGTAGTAAAGGAACATAAAGACTTAAAATGCTCATATCCTTTCTTTCATAAAAGAAATCATCTTAACATAGAATGATAAGTTTGTGGTTAATAACGAAGGAAATTTAGGAGAAAGGGTAAGGTCAAAGGTCCCAATCTCAAACCCCCTTTATGTCAACAATTTCATCGAATATTAAAGAGATTAATAATCTAATCAAACAAAAAATGTTGTATGATTTCATTTTGGACAATAAACTGGTGATGTTTGGTATTTTAGAAACCAAATTAAGCCTAGGAAGGCTCTCTCCAATTGGAGGATTCTAGGTGATAAATGGTCTATACTCTCCAATCATTAATATCACTGTTATAGAAGGGTGGTAGTAGCTTTTAATTCTAGTTTAGTTTATAATTGGATGTCAAAAACCATATACCAACTGATGCATTTAGAGATTTTCTTTCTCTAGGAGAAAACTAAGATTTACACTACTTTTTTAAAGTTCTAACTTCAAATTTCAAAGGAGAGCCCTTTGGATGAAATTACAGGAGCTTTATAACTGTATTAAAGAGCAATGGTTAACGATGGTGGACTTTAATAGTACTCTTTACTTCTCTGATGCTGAAGGGAATGACAGCTTGGGGAACTTTACAATTGATTTCTATGATTGTATGGAACATATAGGATCCACATATTTGAACTTTGAGCGACGACCATCTTTTACTTAGAGCAACAAACAAAATAGCTTTTGCAATATCAAGAAAAGGTTTAATAGAGCTACGGTAAACAAAGAATGTCTTAATCACTTCCTTAAAAGTAAGGCAAGGCTCTTAGACTCTCTATTCTTTGACTATGCTCTATTGGTGATACAAAATCCTTTTGAAACTAGAAGGAGACAGTTCCCTTTTCGCTTTAACAACTACTTGGTAAACATTAAAGGATATACAGAGGCTATATTAAAGGGTCTCTTATATCATATTAAAGGCTATAAGAGCTATGTTTTTATTAATAAATGATAGGAATATCAAGGAAGAGTTGAAATTAATTAAGAAGATAAAAAGGGGAAATAACACTCTAGAGTTAGTCAAAAAGTTCGAGGAGATGACCAAAATCCAATTAGAAGAGCCATCCAAGTATAATTGATTGCCTTAATACATAAAATTATCTTTATGAAAGTATTCCAAGGCTCTCTCAAATCACAATTCTTTACTTCCAAACTTTAGTGGTTAAAGGAGGGGGACAAGAAGTCCAAATGCTTCTTTAGCTCTATATTAGAGAGGAGGAATATTAACAAATTGTATCCCTCATAACTCAAGATGGACAAATAGTTACATTCTAAGACGATATCAATAGGGAAGCTATCTCTTAATTTAAATGAATACTAGGAACCTCATCCTTGAGTTGCTCATTAGTTCCCCTCATTGAAATATTTTATCTCTAATCAATTCTCAAGTTAAGGACTAGATGTCTAACAAGACCAATCAATAGCTAAGAAATAGAGGAAGTGGTCTTTGAATTAAATCCTCTAAAATATTTAGGAGCTGATGGCCCAGATGGATTCTTCTACTAAAAATCTTGGACTTATGAAGACTACAATCTCTGAAGCTATCCTAGAATTTTTAAAAAAGGCAAATTTCTTAAAAAGGTCAATAAAACTTTTCTTTGTTTGTTACCAAAAGTACCTAACCCTCGCTTCTTAAACAAGTTCAGGCCCATTATGTTGTAAAATTTTGTACAAAATCATTTAAAAATTATTGCTAATATAATGAAGACAACCCTATAAGGTATCATATGTGATTCATAAAGAGCTTTTATGGATGGGAGGATGATATGTGACAACACGTAACTAGCTTAGGAATTGTTCAAAGAATATACTAGAAAAAATAGGCCCAAAAAGTGTACAATTAAGGTGAACTTTCTTTAAGATTTTGACATAATTAGTTAGGAGTCCCTCTTGAACCTATTAAAAGCAATTTGATTATTGAAAAGTTCAAAATCTAGACTAACCTTTACATTACAACAACCTTTATTAGTGTTCTAATCAATGTAAATCTAACATAACTTTTCCAAAAAGCAAAAGGCTTGAGCCAAGAAGAACCCCTATCACCTTACCTCTTCATATTGTCTATGGAAGCTTTAAATAGACTAATTAAAAGCAATGTCAATAGCCATATGAGCTTTAAATATCATAGTAAATATAAAAAGAGTTAGACTAGCTTCTTTATTTTTAATTGAGGATTTAATTCTATTCTCCAAAGCTCATAAAGCTTCTATTAGCTTAGTCATAACTTCTTTAAAGGTTTTTAAAGAGTTGTTAGGCCTAGATGTTGATAGAAGTAAGAGTCACTTGGTTATCTCAAAGACTGCCTAACATAAGTGGTACTTGTTTTCAAATATCTCAAGGATCCAAATAATATCACCTTTTTTTTAGGTACTTTAGAATCTCTATGACTTTAATAAAGCTACTATTTGGAGATTGTCTTCCTCTGATTAAAAAGATCCAAAGAAGGTTGGTTGTATCTGGTTTTTATATAATACATGTAGGATCCTTTTAATCAAAATTTTTTCAAACTCCTTTCATATGTATTGAACCTCCCATTTTTTCCTAAGGGAATAATAAAAAAATGAGAAGTAGCTGAGAAGATTCTTATGGAATAGAGATAAATATCTAGCAAAAGTTGGTGATTAGAAGGTATGCAAACCATTTGAAGTGGGAGGACTTGGCATCACTTGCATCAATTCAAGGAAAAACGTTTTCCATGGTAGGAGGCTATAGAGGTTAATGGTTAACAAGAAATTCTTATGGGTGAAATGGTTCCACTCTTACTTTCTAAAAGACAACAGTATATAGGAACTAAGGACCAAACCATCATTTTCCTAATTTCATATAGAGATTGTTGAAATTAAGTGATGAAATTAAGGAGATAGTTATTTATAAAATTGGGAATGGGAAACTTACATATCTCTTTTATGAAAACTAGAGAAAAGCAAGTCCTATTTATAATAGCCCTCAGATACACATATTAAATAGAAGAAATTAAAGGATGAAGTAAGGGTTATAGTTATTTCTAGAATTGGGAATGAAAGACTTACATCTCTCTTCTATAACAACTAGAGAAAAGCAAGTCCTATTTATAATAACCCTCTAATGCATAGACACTAAACATAACACACCTCATAAACACTGAGGTAAAGGTTTAAATCATCCATACTCAGTGGTAAGGCATTCTTGAAGTTTTTGAAGAGTATATCTTGAACTATTACACTAACAGTATGAAAGAAGATGAATATTGGTGGTTGGGGCATAAATTTGGTAGGTATACAAACCTACATGGGGATTCTTTAATTGAAAAGGACAACATATAAAAGGCTAGAAGGTAATGTAGAGTAGAAATTAACTACCTAAAGTATCTTTTCTCCTTTGCTTTTGGTGAAAAATAGAGATACCACATTGTAAAGGATCATATACCTAAATATCAATACTACCTATATGCTATATGATATTTATACGAAATACTTTGTTTTTACCCATCTTTAAGAATAAAAGTACTTTCATTTAGCAGTCTTCCAACTTAGTTATATTATTTTGGTGTATGAATCAACTTAAAAATGTTAGGGGAGGAACTTTTAGAAAATGGATGCAAGTGTTGTGCAAATTTTGTCTTAAATGTTGTAAAACTAATATAAGGCTATAAGGAGCAAGCTGGAACTATATAGCTACAACATCATTGAAGAAAATTATTGATAAATTTAACCCTAAACTACAACATCAGTATAAGACTATAGCCTTAAAAGAAGAATTACAAAATTTTGGCATCTGTGAAAAGAAAGAAAATGCCACTTTACCTAAGACAGATAAAATAAGGATAATTCACCTCTAAAAAGAGAAGGATCGAGAAGCTACCCCAAAAAAGGGAAATAACAAAGGGAAAGGCTAAAGAGACTTAGATAGGCTAGTGCTACTAACCAGAAAGCTTGAAGACTTATCCTTTGGAGTTTTTTTTCTCTTACATTCTTGTATTTTATTAGATTGATTTGGATTAGATGTTGGACTTTAAGTTAGTAACCATGATTAATGGCTAAATTTCCTATGTTCTTATAGGGGATTTAAGATTATAGTGATGTTTTGACGTTTTTCTAAGTTAAATTTATGGTTTCTTTTCATTGACTTATTGATTTCGCTTTATGCTTAAATGGAAGTCCTTGGCTATAGATTTAATTGCTTTGTGAATTTACAACTTTAAGAGAAGGGTGATTTTTCTTAAAAATAGGAGAGAAATTAGTTGAAATTTGTTGATAGGTTAGGAGACCTAAGAGTTCTAGGAGGTTAGATTTAGATTTACGCATAATGCCCCTTTAGGAAATTACTTAAGTAAGGGATTGTTAGGTTTTTCTAAAGAGAAATGGTTATCTCACCTTTAGGAGAAATGCGTTAATCACTAGTAGGTAAAGACCAATAAGGAAAATTAAAGTCTATCCATCGAATAGATTTAATTAGGCATTAAAATTTAGCTATAGGACTCAACCCCTAGGAGAACTCATATCTTAAATTAACTTCATCTTTAGTCACGTTATATTTCATAACTAGTTATTCAATTTTCTCAACTTAATTAGTGAGTAGTAAGCTAGATTTACTTAGGTATTTTATTTCTATTTTAGTTAGGCAAATTCCAATTAAATTTCTTTTCCTATTTGTATTAAAGCTACTATAGTAAATTTTTTGACTCAATCCATACGGATACAACCCGATCTCACCGGTTTTTATTACTTGAATGACAATATTATATTTGCAATTTGAGATAAACAAGTTTTTGGAACTGTTTTTAGGGATTGGTGTTTGAATTGTATGTTGTTGTTGTTATGTGTGTGTCTATGTTTGTGATTTATTTCAGTTTTAAAGTAATCTATTTCAACTTTTTATTTGTTCTTGTGTTCTCCTTTTATTTATGAGTAGATTATGTGTCAACTAGTGTATGACTAGAACAACAAAAAGGAAAGATAAATTGATTGACCTAGAGCTTGAAAGAATCATCAAGGCATTCAGAAGGATAAAGAGGATGGATAACTAAGCATAAGCAATGAGAAGAGCTTAGTAAGAAAGAACTAAAAGAGAAAGAATTGACAAAGAAAGCTTATAAGAGCATTATAAAGAGGAAGCAAGAATTGGAAATGTCAAAGAAGGTAAAAGAAGAATTAATGTAAATGGTCAAGAAGAAGTTTACAAAGAATAACGTTATCCAAGGCCAATCAAAGACTACTGTCAACCTATGATGGCAATAAATTATCATGGAATTTAGAGGCCAATGGTGAATGTAAGAAATTTTCCTATTCCATCGGGCTTAATTAATTTGGTGCAAATGGACCAATTTGGAGAAGCCCCCCTTGAAGACCTAAATAATCATTTGACAAATTTTCTAGAGTTGTGTGATACCATACAACTTAAAGGTACAACGTCTGATGGCATTCACCTCACACTGTTTCCATTTTCATTAAAAGATAAACCAAAATTTTGGTTACAAGCTATACCAGTGGGTAGAAAGGGTACTTGGAAAGAAATTACTAAAACTTTTCACAAAAATTTTTCCACCAGCTAAGGAGGCAAAGTTAAGGGATGAAATTTGCACTTTTTATTAACTTAGCTTGGAATCTCTCTATGGAGCATGGGAAATATATAAAGACTTACTGAGAAGATGTCCTCATCATTGCTATCCTGAGTGGGTATAAATTGAAATGTTTTATAATGGATAGACTAGAACAATTGTTGATGCAGAAACTGGTGGAACTCTTATAGTAAGGACTTCAAAAGAGGCTTACACGATTCTTAAAGACATAGCATCCAATAGTTATCAATGGCCATTAGAGAAATCAAGTGGAAAAAGAAATGAAGGAATGCATGATGTGGATCGGATTACACAATTGTTAGCTTAAATTGCAGAATATATTAATCAATTTATGAAGTTTGCAAATAAGGAAAAGTAAATGGAATAAGTGCAATAGCTAGTTCTTCTTAATATTATTCATAAAATGAGTAAGAACAAATGAATTTTATGAATTAGAGAGGTTTTGTATACATGCCTAATCTAATGTAAGTATAATCAAGACTTGAGAAATCAAGATAATTATGGATATGGAGCCAACAGGAACCCATCACCAAATAAAAACCTCAAGTAGAGAAGAATCCATCTTTAGAAGAGATGCTAAGTGCATTTAAGAAAGAGTCAAAGAATTGGTTTAACAAGCATGAGAGTTGGATGGAGAATATAGAAATGTAAGAAACAAGCATTGATTCTTTCATAAAAAATCTGGAGGTGCAAGTTAGGCAATTAACAAGGGCAGTAGGATTAAGTCAGCAAAGAATTCAATACTAAATCCTAGGGAGTAATGCAAGGCAATTACACTTCACAAAAGGAAGGAATTTGAAGAAATGCCACCTAAAGTAAAGAGCTACACTAAATCTAATGAAGAAAAGAGTCAAGTAGGAAATAAATTGATTTTGAAAATTAGCAAAAAGAGTTAAGAAAAAAGGGAAAGGAGGAGGATTTTGTGAAGACAAAATAAGTGATGGTGAAGATAGAAGAAGAACCAAAACCAAAGATCGCTTAAAATATTCCTTACCCTTAAAATTTTCAAAAGAACAAGGTCAATGATCAAATTGCAAAGTTTTTGGAGATTTTCATTAAGATGAAGATCAACATGCCTCTAATTAATGCAATAGAGAACATTACAAACTATGTAAATTTCATCAAAGATATTATGAAAAATAAGTATAAGTTTAGGGATTATGAGATTGGGAGGATGATAAAAGAATGCAATGTTGTCTTATAAAGAAATTTGCCTAAAAAGTAAAGGATAATAATAGTTTTACCATTCCATGTGAGATAAGTAATACTCATTTTAATATAGTACTTTATGATTTGGGTGAAAGCATAAATCTCATGCCTCTATTCATTTTCAACAAGTTAGGATTGGAAGAGGTTAAGCCTTCAATAATTTGCCTCAAATAAGTTGATCGATCATTCACATATCTTAGGAGAATTTTTGATGATGTTCTAGTGAAGGCTGATAAATTCTTTTTCCAGGAAATTTTGTGGTATTGGATATGGAGTAGGACCAAGGCATTTTAATCATTCTTGCGAGGTCATTTCTAGCAACAAGAGGGGTTTTATTTGATATTCAATATGGAGAACTTTGAGAGTTAATGGTAAGGAAGCGGTGGTCAACATCTACAAAACTCTTCAAAACCCAAATGAAATACTAACCTGCAACATAATTGATATAGTTTATTCTTGTGTGATATCATCTCTCCCTTATTTTCTTTCAAAAGATTCTATGTTTGCTTGTTTAAAAGGTACGGAAGAAATTTCTTGTGTGAATTATATTGAGTCATTTATGATGAAATCTATTGAAATTCTAAAGTTAGTGAAAAATGTTGAGCATTTTGAAGGTCTATTTCTTATTGATGATATTGATGATGTGAATGATAAGAATGATGCTTCACATAAAATAAAATTGAAACCATTTCCTAAAAGTTTGATGTATACATTGGGTGATCATTTAACCTTGCATGTCAACTTTATTGTCATTGTTGGAAGAGGAAAAATTGCTTAGGGTGTTAAAGGAATTTAGATCTGTAATTGGTTAGTCTATTCGTGACATTAAGGGAATTAGCCTTTTAATTACGATGCATAAAATTATTATAGAAGATTTATATGTCACTTGTATATAACATCATAGAAGACTTAATCTTGCTATGAAATAAATGGTTAGAAACAAAATTCAAAAATGGTTAAAAGCTGGAATAATTTACCTGATCTCTGATAGTTCATGGATTAATCCTACATAAGTAATTCCTAAGAGAGATAGAATCATTATGGTGAAGGATAAAAATAAGGAAATTATTTTCACTAGGACTATAACTAGTTGGAGGGTTTGTATAAACTATAGGAAGTTAAATAAAGCCACAAGAAAAGACCACTTTTTATTACCTTTCATTGATCAAATGCTAGATAAGCTTGTAGGACATAAATTTTATTATTTCTTATATGGATATATAGGTTATCATCGAATAGCAATAGCTTTAGAAGACTAAAAAGAGACGGAATTTACATATCTATTTGGTAATTTTTCATTTAGGAGGATCCGTTTGGTGTTTGTAATGCTCCTACCACTTTTTATCATTGTATAATGGCTATATTTTTTTATATGATTGAAAATTTGATGGAAGTTTTTATGGATGATTTCTCTTTGTATAGTGATTCACTTGTTAAGTTCATACATAACTTTTCTTTAGTGTTAAAAAGATGTCAAGAAACCAGTTTAGTGCTTAATTAGGAGAAATGACACTTTATGGCGCAAGAAGGAATTATTTTAGGCTACAAAGTGTCTTCAAGGGGAATTGAAGTAAATTGATCCAAAACAGCAGCCATTAAGAGGCTACCACCTCATACTAACATTAAAGGAATCCAAAGGTTTCTTAGCCATGTGGGGTTCTATAGGCATTTCATCAAACGCTTTTCAAAAATTGCCAAACCCTTAGGCAATCTCTCAGAGGACACTCCCTTTCATTTCATTGATGACTATGGGGATGCTTTTAAGTTGATTAAATAGGAGCTTGTGTCTGCTCCAATGGTGATCACTCCTAATTGGCAACAACCATTTGAAATAGTGTACGACATAAGTGATTTTGTTGTGTGGGCAACTTTGGGTCAAAGAAGAGAGAGACAATGTTCAAGGTGATTTATTATACAAGTAGAAAACTTGATAGTGACCAAGAAAAATAAACCAATATAAATAAGAAAATGTTAGATGTGATATTTGCATTAGACAAATTCATATCATACATCATTGGTTTGAAGGTTGTGGCATTCACAGATCCTGATGCCATTAGATACTTATTTGAGAAAAAATGTAAAACCGACGCTTATTAAATAGATTCTCCTTTCAAAAAAATTTGATGTAAAAATAAAAGAAAAGAAAGGATCAGAAAATGTAATAGCAATCCATCTTTCTCAATTAGAGTTGGGTGAGTCAGTGCAACAATTGCATATTAAAGAATCTTTTCCAAGTGAGAAACTAGTCAAGATTAAAGCGAAACCCCTATGGTTTGCTGACATTTTCATTTACTTAGCTTATAGGTTGTTACCTCCAAATATTTCAGTTAGTCAGAAGAAGAAATCTATATTTAATATTAAAAATTACTTGTAAGGTGAGCCTTAAGAGATGCCACGATAAAGTGATTAAGAGATGCATACCTAATGAAGAATTTCAGTCTATTCTTCAGCATTGCCTTTCATTATGTGGTGGTCATTCTAGTCCAATAACATAAACAGTCAAAGTTTTACAATCTAGATTCTATTAGCCAACACTTCACAAGGATCGTTATACTTTCACTAAAACTTGTGATCAATACTAGAGGACGAGTAACATCTCTAAATGTCATGAGCTTCCATTAATCAATATTTTTGAAGTTAGGCTACCACTAGGATTTTTCACTTTCCTCTGACATCTTTTGGGTTATAAACTATGTTTCCAAATAGGTGGAGGTAGTAGCTTTTCTAATAAAAAATGACAAAGTTATGCTTAAATTTCTTAAAAAGAATATATTTTCAAGATTTGGGAAATCAAGAGTGATGAGGGAACCCCTACAATAAACTCTTTTCAAATCTTTTGAAAAAATGTGGCGTTTATTACAAATTTGCTATACCATATCACCTATACTTAAATGGCTAACATAAAGTTTCAAATAGAGAGATTAAGGATGTTCTTGAGAACACAATGAATCCAAATAGAAAAGATTAGGCTCTCAAGCTTGATGATGCTCTTTGGGCTTACAATAAAACTTTTAAAGAATGTCCCCTAATCAATTGGTTTTTAGTAAACTATGCCACTTGTTATGGAGCTAGAATACAAGGCATTTTATGTTATGAGAAAACTAAATCTTGATTGGAAAAAAGGCAACTAAGAAAAGAAAATTAGAGTTATGTGACTTGAGAAGTTTAGAAATGAAGCATATAAAAACTCAAGGATATATAAAGATAAGAGCAAAAAGTGGAATGACAAGCAAATCATGAACAGGAAATTTTTTCTCAGTGAAAAGGTATTCTTATAAAACTCAAGATTGGAGCTTTTTCTAGGAAAACTCTTCTCTAGATGGTCAGGACCTTTCACTATGAAAAATGTCTTTTAGAGTAATTGAAGTTGAAGCTAATGATGGAAGATCTTTTAAGGTTAATAGATAGAGGCTAAAGCATATTATAGTTAAGAATTAAGGATAATTGTAGTGGCAAGGATCTTTAAGCAAGTAACTAATTCGTGCTAGCAACATAAAATCCAACACTTATCAGGAGGCAACTCGACTGTTTCCTTTTCATTTATTTCCATTTGTCCATTTTCATTAATTGACTTGATTTGATTTTTATTTTATTTAGTGTTGTTTTCTCTTGAGCATGGGAGTTATTTAGTAATGTGTTTGATTTGTCTTTATTGTAAGTAAATTTTTAGAGAAACAAAAGTTTCATGAAGCTATATGCAATTTAAGTAAGTTAAGCATTAATGAATTTTGATGGAAGATTTTAGAAGAAAGAAACGAAGAAGCAAATTTGAGGTAAAATTTTTTGATTATAGTAGGGTACTGAAGATGACTAACTAAGTTTGTATAAACTTCTTTGTCTTGCTATTGCATTAAAACAATGCTATAACGTCGCATTATCTTAGTACTATATCTTTAATCCAATGCAATAGCATTGCTGGAGCTATCCTTGTCCTTGCTAACATTAATCACTTTGATGTCTTAACTCTAACCAAAAGCAACCACCTCAAGCTTTTGTTTTCTCTTTGTTATATCTAGTGTTTCTTTGACTTATTTAAAATGACTGTGTTCCCCATCCTAATATCTCCATTTCTTATTTTTTCCTCTAGTATGTTTGATGTTGTACTGCTACACTTATATAGTCATAGTGTCCTATCCCCAATTTTTGTTACAATTGCACTTATCCAATGCATATACCCCCTGTGTATTTAATTATTTTGGTTCCTACTTCTTTTCAACCAATGTGGTCATCTCCACTAAAGCACTATTCTCCTTGGGTTTTCCCCAATTCACAAACCCTAGCTTAGTTGAATTTTTTACTTTATTCTATTTCAATTTTCATTGACTCCATCAAACATATAAGTGATTCCATCTCTATCTCTCACCTTTTGTTCAATTTTCAATTTTTATTTTTAACTGAAATAATGAGCAACGAAATGTTAAATTCTCTTACAATTTGCTACATAATGTTTGGATTTTACTTCTTGTTAATTTTTATATATGAAACATAAACAATTTCTCTCAGAACTAACAAAACTTTTGTTTCAAAATCATGATTCTCAAATTTTGCTTTTGATAGTAGTGACTTTGACTTCTAAATCTATGCATGATTTATGTTCATGCTTATATAAGTGGTTCATTTTTTGTACGTGAGCTTCAATTTCATAGGTTTTCTTAGTTTGTTAACCAATTCAAACCACATATCTTGAATTCAAAGAGATCATTTTATCTACTTCTTGAACATGAAAATTGAAAAATAATAAGCAAATCATTTTCACCAAGTGTACAACTTATCTTCAGGGCATTTTTCCTTAGGTCTAGGTATACTTTATATCTTTATGTTGCAGGGAACATATCTAAAATAAAAACTTCCATTTACAACATATGGTCATTGTTTTATGTCTTCATCGAGTTGCTTGCTTATCATGATCTTATATGCATTCATTAAATACAAAAACTATAATTATAATGTCTAGAATTGCTTGGTGCTTCCAAACAGAGGATTATTGTGCTTCTTAACTTGATGATTTATACTCAACTTATTATGTTTCTCTATAAGTTATCTACTATATTTTGTTTTATATCTCTCCAATTCTTTATTTTGTTTTCAATCCTCATTGTTCTAATAAAAATGGTACATAATAAAAATTTAAAAAAGCAACATATTGCTCAGAGAAGGAGAAAGAAAGCATCCTCTCCTCCTCCTCAAGAACAACCCTCACATTTCATTTTTAATAAATCTAAGAAATTCTATAAAGAGTATCTTACAAGGAGTGTAACCCATCAAAGAGGTTTTGATTTCAAAGATTCAAAGAATACCAACATTGCAACATTAGTCAAAGTCCACAATTGGAAGAATTTGTATAAATTTCCAAACTTTGCCTCCCTTACCTTGGTAAAAGAATTATATGCCAATGCTTTTTTTCCATGTTGGAAAAGTGAGAAACAGTTAAACACATAATAGTTAGAGGCAAGTCAGTCAATATCTTAACAAAAAATGCAACAAACACTTGGGAATTGCTTATATTAGATTAAACTAAGCAAGAATTAATGCCAATCTGTATCAATTATCTCAAGACCTATATGCAACATAAGTTCCATAAAAGGGGAGCAAAAGTCACCCAATTAACTTTCCAGCTACTAAACTCCCTACTAAACTTAAAGCTTGGAATTAATTCAACTGCCTCTCTTTATACATCAATCCATCCAAATGAAGTAAATGTTGAGCTTGCCATATTACTTCAAAAGATCAAGCACAACATACCTATTAATGTTGGCAAGATAATAAATGAAAGAATCTATGAGATTGTCAAATATCCAAAGAAGAATATGACCTTCCCAGAGTTACTGAGTTAATGGTAGTTGATGAGGTGTCCTTTCCTAGTGATCCTTATCGAAAACACCTTTTAAAGGCACCTATATCTGCAAGACAAAAGCATAACAATTATAAAGAGTAGTTTAAATAGAAATTTCACCAACTTATTAACCTAGATTATCATATTATGATAGGGGTAACCTTGAATTTGAATAAACTCAATACAAATATAGCTACATTGGACTAAAAATGGAATGAGACTCTTTGTCTTTATCAAGAAGTTGTTCAAAACTAAATCTTCAATTTTCACCAAAGGGGTTTTCTAGATAAGTCACTATATCACAAACCACCCCAACCACTAGCACTTATCAAAAGATTCTAGTCAATGCTCCAACTCCTACTCAAAGCAGTAGAATCCTAAGTGCACCACTTCCACTATCACTTACTATTTTTTTCCATAAACATTGAGGACAATGCTTATACTAAATGGTTGGGGGGGGGGGGTGTTTCCAGTTATGTGTTGTGCCTATGATTTTCATTAGGAGCACATGCATAGTCTTTATAGGTCATTCTCTATGTTTAGCCTTTGATTTATGGCAAAATCCTGCATTTTTTTTTCATTTATTTTCATTGTTAAATATCAATTAGATTGCATTTAGAAAATTTTATACATTTATAAACCCAATTAATGATTATTACTTTATGGAGATAGAATAACTTGTTGTTAAAGGATTCACTTAGGAATATGGCATTATTTATAAGGAGACCTCTTATGAAGCTCGATTAACCTCAATTCACAGTCTTATTGTTATTACTGCTAGAAAAAGATGGCAACTATTCCAAATGGATGATATGAATGTCTTTCTTGATGGAGATCTTATAGAAGAATTATACATGCAGCCTCCTCCAGTGTATGACCGTCCTCTAAATAAGATTTGTGATCTCTGCAAAGCCTTATATAGACTAAAACAAGCTCCTCAAACTTGGTTTGCAAAATTTAGCTTCTCTATTGCACATCTTAGTTTCCAGTCCAGCCCGATGACCATGCCCTGCTTCTTCGCAAAATAGATCAAAAGTGCACTCTTCTCCTTCTCTATATGGATGATATGATAATAACTAGTGATGACACATAGGGTATCTCTACCCTTATGTCCATTCTTCATTAGTAGTTTGAGATGAAAGACTTGGGTACTATAAACTATTTTTTAGGTCTTGAGGTATCCTCTAATGAATTTGGATACTATCTATCACAAGCAAAGTATGCTATTAATCTCATCTCTTGAGTTGGAATCATTGATAATAAATAATAGCAAGCACTCTGCTTGACTCTAATAAGCACCTTTCTGCTACTGATGGAAATTTACTTAATGATGGTATGTTTTATCATCAATTAGTTGGTATTCTTATTTATCTTACTATCTCTCAACTAAATATTGCTCATATTGTTCACATCGTATGTCAATTCAAGTCCACACTTGTAAAGTTACTTTTTAGTGACCATAAAGTCAAAATTTCAAGTTATAGAAACAACCTCTTTGTAAAAATACAAAGGGAAGGTTGCATACATTATGACCCTCCTCAGACCTTGTGTATTGTGCATTGGATATGTTGAACTTTGAGGGTAAGCCTTGGAGTAACTGGTAAAGTTGATCCTTTGTAACCATAAGGTCATAGGTTCAAGTTATAGAAACAGCCTTTTTGTAAAAATACAAAGGGAAGGTTATATACATTATGATCCTCCCTATACCCTACAAAGCGGGGAACCTTATGCACTAGGTACGTTGACATTTGACTCTTGACTTGTACCACTTACTTCTCTGTTGTTCTTCATATATTGAGCTATGTCCAAGGTACTATATTTCATGGCCTTCTTTTTTGCTACTTTTTCTCATTGGAGCTACAATCCTATTCTAATGTTGATTGTGTTGGGGAGATAATAAACTGTCAATCCACCATTGCTTACTATTTCTTTCTGGGAACATCTCTCATTTCTTGACGTAGCAAGAAACAAAAATTGTAACTTCAGTGAAGCAAGCACCAAAGACATACAGCTCTTCCTCCAGGACATTCGTTAATCGAACCTTTTACACAAGCAAGGAACTCAACATTAGCACTCACATCTACTAAAGGCAGACCAGACGAGAATCTGGTCGGTTACTTATTCATGGGTTGGTATAATCTAGGAATGCAGTAATCCTTCACAGTTTCAGTTGGGAGGTTTATCTATGCATGAGATATTAGGAATACTTGCTGTCTTTGTTTGATCTTGAGTTACTACCAATTGTTTTAGTTCTTAAGATCACCTGGGAGCTGTGTTTTAGTCTGGTTGTATTTTTCTGCAGGGAGGTTTATCTATGCACGAGATATTAGGAATATATGTTGTCTCTGTTTGATTTTGAGTTACTGTCGATTGTTTTAGTTTTTAGGATCACTTGGGAGCTTTGTTTAAGTTAGTTTTTTAAGTGTATGGTGCCATTAGGGAAGCTTTATTAGGGAATATCTTGTCAAATTAGGGGTTCTCCTTTGACTGGTTTGAGATGAGTTTAAAACTATCTCTACCCTTGTATATAACTTTTCTTTATTAATCTTACATTTGATTTACCAAAAAAAATAAACAAAAAATTGTCTCCATATAAAGGTCTTATTGATACTACTTCTAAACTCCTCTGTTTACGATGGTTGCATCAAGATATGGGTGTATCTTTCTCGTTCGTACTTGCTCTCTACTGCGATAATCATAGTACCATACAAATTACTCTTAATGATGACTTTTATGATCGAACCAAATACATCAAGGTCAATTGTCATCTTGGTTGACATCATGTTCTTCAAGTCACCTTATAACTTGTTCCCATCTCATCACAAGCCTCATATTGTAGACATCTTCATATAGTCCCGTTCACATCAACACTTGTCAAATCACGTTTTCAAACTCAAGCTTTTATCTTCTATGACGCCTTGAATTTGAGGGTGATGATAAAAGTAATTTTTATGTAATCTTATCATTAATCGTAGTCCTTGATTCTAGCATCTAATTGTCAACTAATTGATATGACTGTGTAAATAGACAACATAAAATTAATGATCACTTCCTTATTTAGTTAGGCTAATTATATATAAATACCCCTGTATGTACACATTATTTCTCTGCTTTTTGTTTCTTGACATACTCCGTAAGAGGCTATTTACTTTCTTTTTATTAACAAATTGATTTAAGTTCTTAAAAGAAAGCGTAGTAATTAAGGTGTCGATCCCTCGAGGAATTAGCGAACTAATTGAATCTTAATGTTATCTAAGGTTATAACAAGTTTGATAAAAATAAAAATAAAAACTGAATTAGCAAATTGAACAATTGATTATGAATTGATTAAAAATGAAATTTCGAGATTAACACATGGAAATCGAAATAGAGCACAACCACTTAATAATTAAGAATTTGAACAAGACAAGATTGACCAAGTATGAGAAGAGGGCAT
Source organism: Erythroxylum guanchezii (assembly GCA_025629825.1). Classification (NCBI taxonomy): domain Eukaryota; kingdom Viridiplantae; phylum Streptophyta; class Magnoliopsida; order Malpighiales; family Erythroxylaceae; genus Erythroxylum; species Erythroxylum guanchezii. The sequence continues at coordinate 24,343,201 of JAOTAX010000008.1, read as the reverse complement.
TCATTATATCGTCAACTACTAACTTAATTACTTGTGAGTTAATCGGTATCGATCCTAGAATTTCGAAAGGTTGGTTGTTCTCTCTCTCAACCTAATCATTAAAGTCTAAATCATAATCCCTAATTGAATCCGAATTTCTAATTTTTCAATTTCTCAATTAACAAAACTGCCTACGTTCCAATTAGTTCTTATACAATATAATAGACAATCGGGACCTCACACAAGACCTCTCTTTGTGTAATTACCGATTTGATGTTTATGTGATCTATTAGGATGTTAATTCTCATTACCCATCCTAATCATGTTACTATCAGTTCAATCTCTCAATATGTTACCAAAGTATGCAAAAACAATAAACAATCACAATACCTAAACACATGAACATCAAAATAAATCAAATCACAATTTATTCATGAATAAATTCCAAATGAAGTTAGAACATCTTTAAACAAGTATTCATCATCCCCATATTCATCTCATACATCAAATGAAATAAACGAAAAGAAGAATCAAGAAAATTAACTTGAAAGGATGGCTAGAGAGGCTGGCAGCTCCTCTTTTTCTTCTGTCCTCTTCTGTCCTCTTCTCTCTTCTTTGGCTTCTTTCTCTAAATGGTAAGATTGAGGCTTAGCTCATTAGGGGTCATCTTATTTCCTTTTATAGTTATTTTTTCTTTTAGGGTAAAAACTAGGTTTTATCTAGGCCAAAAAGTCCAAAACGACCCTCAAAAAATGAAAATGGAAACAGATCCTCGCGTTTGTCTCACTTCTGTCATGACCGTGACAGGTATGCCACGATCTTGACCCTTGAAAATGAGCTTCTGTCATGATTGTGACCTTTGAAAACATAATACTAAAAAGCATAATACTTTAAACGACATAATACTAAAAAACATAAACACATAATCACATTACACAATTCTAATCCTAAATATGCACAGTTCATCTAATCAACACCTTAAAACACATTAAAACACCTACTCAAATATGATACAAATTACACCAATAAAAAACATAGCTTATTCTAGGTGTAGATCTAAGCTATCCACTCTACCAAATAAAATTCTTTTTCAATCTTTAAATATTATATCTCCATTCACATAAAACACGAAGAAACAACTACCATGAACACCAACCAGCAAGTAATCAAGTCACTGTCAACCCCTTATCTACCAATGATTTGCAGTTAGTTGCCTTAGCCTACAACAATCAGCTTCGCCTTGTTCTATGTTCTTGTTTTTATCAAAATCAAAGAAGAAAAAACTTGTAAGGAGTTGAACTTTTCCATTTTGTCCTAGTTCACTATTAGATTTTCGACAATTTCATTCCTTTCTCCATTTATATTCTTTGTAGATTTCTAAACACACAAAACCCATCTTTCTTCTTATTTAATTTAATATTTTTTAAAAAAATAAAGTTATATCTAATAGGTTAAAGAAATTGTTTCAATTACCAACAGTCATTATTCAAACATAAACCCATCATAAGTGTTTGAATCCGTCATTGGATATGATCAAGAAGGAATTACCTGGGATGTTGATAAACAAATATTGGATGCACCAATGGGTTTAATTTATAAAAACATGTTTCTTTTGAGATTCAAAAGAGATGATTGTAATTAGCATAAAGAAATGATTTTCTTAGTAGCATCTTTTAACGAGTAGAATTTAATCATATCAAAATGACTAATATAACTAATAATAAATATTTGTATATGATAAAATCCTATGTTTTATGCTTAAACGGAATTATAGTTGTTAAATTTATAATAATCCTTTTATAATGATTTTGTTTTATATTATGATAAGTAAAGGACTATGTTTCATCAAATTCAAATTATTTTAAAACAACAAATGAGTGAGTTTTTTTTACTCTGTTTATGGCGTTTAAAATAATAGATTATATTTCACCAAAGTTTAAATTTGTTTTCTGTTTGTCGAGTTCCCATGGAGATGGGAACTGTGATGTTTAATTTGTATTAATGTCGTGTGTTTCTTACAATGGACAATATCTAACACAAAAACAAACGCCGTAAAAATTAATATTCATGGAATAAGAAGACACCAAGAATGTGAACAATAGCAGATCAGTGGACAACCAGAAACATAAACCGAATGGATTTTGAATGTAGACTTTAAGAAAAATGAAGCAAAGGTTACTTATTAAAACTTTGTGGAGTAAACTGTAACTTGGCCAAATGTAGAGATAAAGTACCTGGAGCCATGTATCCCAAGAACTAGCAAGATTTGGTATCTGATATGGTTTGTATTTCTTGGCCTCTGATAGGGTTTGGATGGTTAGGTCTCCACCATGTCGCTCTCCCTTTGTTTTCTCCACCGCCACTGCCTCCTTTGGTTGCATGGTGAGTGGTTTGTGGTTGGTGACAATAGTGGTCCTCCCACACGTATATGAGCCAAGCAAAACAATTAGATTGTGACAAGTAGATATAAGTAATGAAACATCTATGGCCTAACTTTTTTTGAATTTTGGACTCTAAATTTAGGTTTGTACCGACACATTCATATATATATATATATTGATTGTATGAAACCAACCATGATTGACTCATAGACGTAGCAGAAAACCAAATTTTTACGATTTCCGATCGGATCTCGAAAATTGAATAGCTTGGATAAATACATGAATCATAAAGTAAGAAATCATACCTAATTTGCATTTCTTATTGAAATCTTTTCATAAATTATTCACCATAGTAATCACGAACTGTTCAATCGTCTAGCCTGAAACGATATTCACAGAGCAACTTATCAACAACTTTTGAGAGGAATGAAAATAAGAGTGCTAGCTCCCTAATATTTTCTTCCTACTAATAGAAAAACCATTAGGATTTTTGTAATTTTTATTAAAATGAAATTCCTTAATTATAATTAAAGTCATACTCTAACTATAATTATTTTAATTTTAATGAAATCAAATATCTCATATTTGATCCATAAAGTTTCTCAAACTTTATAATTAAGTCTAACTTAATTAAAATTGGTTTTTCCTTCGCAAACTGTTCTTTGATGTGTGACTCATTATGTTCTTAATATCTTGACAATGATTATGAATTCTAATTCTAATTTACAAGTAGAATCAGATAAATTAAAACTCCTTTTAATTTGTCTTTAATTCTCCAATTAGTTTTAATTTATCTTTAATTATTCAATTAAACAATTTATAATCATAGATCGAGATTAATGTCTAGTAATATGTTATGACCACCTAAATATCAGGAATGTCACAATGGTTTGACTTAACCTATCCATGTATGGTTATACTATATAATTTAATCCTTTCGTCATCTAATATTCCAATTGGACAGAGTATGGATATATTGTCTACTTTTTTTGTTCAATCATGTTCGTTCTTGTAAATTAGTAATTGATTTATAATTAAAATTTGAAAATGTCTTTTCAAATGTCAATTTACTCTGACCAAAGAATTCTATAAAACTAATCAAAAATAGTAAAATATTCTCTCTAATTACTTTAGAGTAATGAATTTTTTATTGACTAACTCAACTACCCCCTTATAGTTCATATTGCATCCACGAACTATCCACTGAATTATCCTGGGACAGTTCATAAGTACCATCAAAACACAGTAATTCTCACACGTGATACCTTAGTAATCTCAAGTCTAAGGATCAATTATACAACCATCATTATGAGGAAATCCATAAACACTTAAGTAATATTCCATTTGAGATACTCATAGTATGGTCAATTTAGTGACTTATTCACTAATTATCACCTATACATTAGTTTAAGTATCTTCAAACTTTAATTTATGATATCAATTATTTTCTTCATAAGAAAGAAACATAATATGTGCTACCTTTACCGTTTCAACAATATCCCATCTTGATGAAACTACAATTAAGAACATTTAGGAACAATATGTAAATGTAAATTAAATCTCATAATTTTGAGCTCATCATAATTTCAATTACACAGTAATTATTCTAGAGATTTTATTTTCAGTATTAAAACATCAAATGTAATTAATTTAATACACAAAGATAAAGAATGTCTTTTCATTAATTAAAAAATAATGTCAGGCATCAAATTGCATCCAAATGATTGTTATAATGGCATAAACTAACAATCTCCCACTTGCATTAAAGTCAATCGCCTATGTATCTTTTACCATATCCATCAATATGTCGATCATATCTCTTTTAAGACAATGGCTTAGTGAGAGGATCTATAAGATTCTTTTCAGCAGGAACTCGTTCTAATATTATGTCTTTCTGCTCCACTATCTCGCTGATTAAGTGAAACTTCCTAAGTACATGTTTGGATCGTTGATGAGACCTTAGTTCTCTTGCATATGCAATAGAACCACTATTGTCACAGTACAATACTATAGACTCAACAATGCTAGGAACCACTCTAAGTTAATTGATGAACTTTTTGATCCAAATTGCTTCCTTTACCGCCTCTAACATTGAAATGTACTCTACCTTGGTCGTTGAGTCTGTAGTAGTTGGTTGTTTAGAACTCTTCCAACTTACCACACCACTATTTATTGTGAAGATGTACCCTGACTGTGATCTACTATCATTAGGATCTGACTGGAAATTGCAATCTAAATATCTTTGAACTCTCAGTTCAACTCCTCCTTAAACCAAAAAAACATCTTTAGTTCTTCTCAAGAACTTTAAGATGTTTTTCATATCTATCCAATGACACTTACTTGTATTGGCTTCAAACCTACCCGTTATGCTAAAAGCATAAAGGACATCTAGTTTAATACATAGAATCGTATACACGATTGATCCAATTATTGAAGTATATAGATTACAATCGATTTTATCTCTCTCTCCTCTTGTGTCTTTGGATACACTCTCTGTGAAAGGGAAATCCCATGTGATATGGGCAAGTATCCCCTAATGGAATTCTCCTTGCTAAACCTCTTTAGCACTTTGTCTATGTACATGGATTGGGATAACCCAAGCAACCTTTTTGATCTATCTCTATAGATCTTTACTCCTAAAATATAGGCTGCTTCTCCTATATCCTTTATGGAGAAGTTCTTGAATAACCAAATCTTTACGGACTGAAGCATAGGTATGTCGTTTCTAATCAGCAATATGTCATCCACATATATCACTAAGAAAAAGAATGCACTCCCACTCCTTTTTATAGAAACATGGTTCATCCACATTTTTTATAAAACCAAATTCTTTGATTGTCTCATAAAAACGGATGTTCCAACTCTGTGCACTTGCTTAAGTCCATAAATGGAGTTTTGCAACTTGCATACTTGATTAGGAAATCTCATGGATTCAAAACCTTTAGGTTATTCCATATACATCCTCTAGCAAATTTCCATTAAGAAATGTTCCTTTGTGATCCATCTGCCAGATTCATAATCATGATGTGCAACTATAGCCAATAAGATCCTTATGGATTTTAGCATAGCTATTGTTGAAAAGGTTTCATTAAAATTAATTCCTTGATTTTGTTTTGTAATGTTTAGCCGCTAACCTTGCTTTGTACGTATGTACATTACCATCCATGTTAGTTTTTCTCTAAAAAAACCCACTTGCATCTAATAGGTACAATACCATTAGGTGCATCCACCAAAGTCCACACTTGGTTAGTGTACATGAATTCCATTTCAGATCTTATAGCTGTTTTCCATTTTAAAGAATCAATGTCAGACATTGCTTCTTTAAAGTAGTAGGTTCATCATGTATGAGAGATACATTATCCTTCCCCTTTTTAATATGTAGATCTAATCTAGTGAGGGGAAAACGTATCCTACTAGTGTATTATGAACTATATATCTCTTTAACTCTCGGTTGTACATCATATGTATCAACTTGAGGTTCTTGTTCCATCTCAATATGAATTTGTGGCTTTTAAACTTCTCTAAGTTCCACCCACTCCCACTACTTTCTTTAAGAAGAAATTCTCTTTCTAAGAATATAGCATGTCTTGAGATAAACACCTTTTACTTAAGAGGATGGTAAAATTAATATCTGAAACTCTCTTTCAAATACCTCATAAATTTACATTTATCTGATTTAGCTTGAAGCTTATCAGATATAGCATGCTTAACATAAGCATCACATCCTAAAATCTTTAAGTTTAACAATCTTGGTCTTCTACCATTCCATATCTCATATGGTGTTTTGTCAACTAATTTTGATGGAACTCTGTTTAGAAGGTAAGTAGTAGTTTCAACCGCATATCCCCAAAAGGAGATAGGAAGAACTGCATGACTCATTATGGAATGTACCATATCTAATAGTGTATGATCTCTCCTTTCAAAAACTCCATTATATTGTAGAGTTGCAAGAGGAGTCTATTGTGAGAGAATCCCATTCTCTTTTAGGTAAATGAGATTTGTGGTCTAGGTATTCACTACCTCGATCTAATTTAAATGTCTTAATACTTTTATGGGTTTTGTTTCTCAACCTTAAGTCTAAATTCTTTGTACTTTTCAAATGATATAGACTTTTGTTTCATCAAGTACGCATAACCATATCTAGAATGATCATCTGTGAATGTAATGAAATATAAAGATCCACCTCTAGCTCTAGCTGACATAGGCCCACATACATTTGAATGTATTAACTCTAGTAACTCATTGACACATTTTCCCTTTCTGCTAAAGGGAATTTTGGTCATCTTTCCCAACAAACAAGATTCACAAGTTTCATGTGATTCATAATCAAAAGGATCCAAATATCCTCCTTTATGTAACTTTGTGATTATAGTTTCATTAATATGACTTAACTTACAATGCCATAAATAAGATGGATTAACTTACAATGCCATAAATAAGATGGATTTTGGTCACTTAACTTTCTTTTCTTATTTTTTATGTTAAGAATCGACCTTTCACGATCTAACTCATACGAAACATTTTAAACGATCTAGATATATAATAAACATCATCTTTATTAAAAGAACAACTCTTATTATTAATAATAAAGACAATTCCATTCAAATATAAATAAGAAATATAAATGATGTTTCTTATAATAACAGGAACATAATAACAATTATTAAGTTCTAATACAAAGCCAGAAGGCAATGCTAAACTACAAGTTCTTACAACTAATGCAACAACTCTTGCTCTACTGCCAACTCATAGGTCCACTTTTCCTTTCCTCAATAATCTACTCCATGTTAACATATGCATATTATTATAAATATGAGAATCATATCCAGTATCTAATACCCAAGTATGTGAAATAGAAGCACAAAGATTGATCTCAATTATAAACGTACCTAAAGAGACAACTTCCTTAAGCTTCTTATCTTTCAGGGTAGCAATATAAGAAGGGAGATTCCTCTTCCAGTGTTTGTTGACTCTGCAGTGAAAGCATATGCCCCTATCATTCTTCTTCTTCTTAACACCTCCTTTGGCCTTTACTACATTATTAGAAGCCTTTTATTCTTGTTCTTATTCTCTTAAAGCCCTTTCTTGTACTCTTACAAGAATCCATAACTAGTACAGAACTGGGTTCCTTTTTAAGCCACCCTTCTACAGTCTTGAGCATGTTTAGCAGTTCAGGTAATGACACGTCCTTTTATTCATATATCAATTCATGAAAAACTGTGAAAAGTTCAAACTTAGACACTACAGCACCAGATCAATGCTCAACTCATAGTTAAGGAAAAAACCTAATTGGGGAATTTTTCAATATACCTAATTATCTTCAGCACGTGCAAGTTAACTGAAGATCCTTTTGCCATCTTGCATTGAAATAATGCATTGGAGAATTAATACCTCTTCACCCTACTATGTGCTCCAAATAGCCCTTAAGATGTAGAATCATAATAGGCACATCCATGTTCTCATGCTGCCTCTGCAACTCAAAAGACATGCTTGCTAACGTCACATATGTGGCTTGCTCAACATCATCAGTATAACGTTGATATCTCTCCCAAAACTCATCATTCGCATCTAAACTAGGCTCTGGCCTAGCAAAGTGTCAAGACCATAAAGCTTCTTTTTTTACCTGAGAACTATTCTCAAGTTTCGAAACCAGTCGAAAAAGTTAGATCCAGTCAGCTTATTAGCATCAATGATGCTCCTCAACGTCAAGTTGGTACTTTTCTTCTAATTCGATAACCAAAAAACATAAAAGGAGCAAGTATTAGTTTATATCCAAAATCAAACAAAATAAGGACTATAAAAATATTTGATTACTACCACTTTTTTATTCAAAATAGTAGCCCTCACTATTAAATCGAGAA
>JAOTAX010000008.1:24283549-24298151 GCA_025629825.1 Erythroxylum guanchezii | reverse complement strand
GAATAAGATTGCATTTTTGCTCATGACTTCCTCTCAAGTTTATACATTGCATTTTTAAGTTTGCATAAGGAAAAAGTACGAGTTCGGAAGTCGGGGGAAGATCTGGATTAACCTAGGCTGATTTAGGCAACTGTGCCTTCTAGAAAGTTGTAGGTCTTTCTTCTAGCTTTTCAACGGTTCATAGTAGGAAATTTTTGGATATCGGAGTTCAAAGTTATGGTCCTTAGAAGGGGAGATGCTTATGAGTATCAAGTGGTATCGTCTGTAGAGACGTATCATCTATGATGACGTCATATTGCCTATGATGATGTCATATCGCCTATAAGGATGTATCGTCTGTAAAGATGTATCATCTACGATGATGTCATCATAGATCAAATGGTATCGTCTGTAGAGACATATCATCTATGATGACGTCATATTGCCTATGATGATTTCATATCGTCTATAAGGATGTATCGTCTGTAAAGATGTATCATCTACGATGATGTCATATCGTCTATGATGACATCATATTATCTATAAGGATGTATCGTCTGTAAGGATGTATCGTCTGTAGAGACGTATCGTTTGTGATGATGTCATATCGTCTTAAGTTGACTCCGCTTCGTCTTAAGATTTGCATCGTCTTAAGTTGACTTTTTTTCGTCTTAAGTTAACTCCGCTTCGTCTTAAGAGTTGCATCATCGTAAGTTGACTCCGCTTCGTCTTAAGAGTTGCATCATGGGTTAAATAGACCAAGTGGGAGAATGTAAGATTTTTCAAAATCTTAGGATATCCATATTGTTCAAATATGGTCCATTTAATGGTTTAACCTATTAATCACGCAAAGACCAATACATCATCATTTACATCTTCCGTCGTGGGCAGAGATGATGAAGCGATAAAAATATATATTTTAGGTCCCTATCTTCGGCTGTATGCAACAAAAACAAGACAGCATGGGATTGTAGAGATCAGAGGCTAGAAGATTAAAAAATTTCTCATTTTGGTCGTGAGAACGTTGCTAGACAGAGCTTGTAAACATTGGCTGGATGTATTTTAATTTTTCTGTTACGCTTCCGCTTGACGTTTATACATTCACTTAACTTGCATGAAGGTTAATCATATGAAATGTATTTTTGTGTTTAAGATGTATGCTATATTTTAACAGACTGGAATTTGGCAGGAAACCGAATATCTATTCCCATTTTTTCTTCAAAGCATCGAAGCTCATTAGATGCAAAGTACCAAACCAACATATACATACTCGAGTATACCTTTATCAGGGGGAAAAATAAAGGCAACTTAAAGTGAATAAATAGCTCAAACAGAATCTTCCTACTGCCATTCCAGTGCCAGTGGACACATGCACCACTGTGAACCTGAAAATTCTACAGGCAGAAACTCATATTGTGAAGAACTAGAAGCTTTAAGACAAGGTCATACATCACCAGGAAGGTATGGGAGTATGTGAAAATCATTCTACTAGATATTATACATAACTTCGTTTTTGTTTTACCATTCACATGACTTTCAGCGAACACACAATTATCCAAAAAATGGACTGTCAACAAAAAGGCTCTTTCGATGCATAATGCTATATGCTAAAACCTACATTATCAAATATAATTACAAGCAACACTGAATAAACAAAAGAAAATTCAACTTCCCATATTAATTCTTGAAGGAAGTAATAATCCTGGAGCTTGATCTTCCACCAAAATGCCTTCACAACAAATGAGCTTTACTATGCATTGGTCACGAACACCGTACTTCTGCCGTGCTTCCATGAATCCCCTGCCAAGAACCTTTTCCACCCATTCCTCTATTATTTCATTTCTGTCCGATAACCAAGAAGCTGCAAGTATTTGGACTACGATTTCATTGTCAATCTCCAGTAGAGACTGACATCCAAATACCTTCTCAAATTCCATATGAACACACTTTAACATCTTCTTGGCAAGAGAATCAAAATCAAATGGCTCGAAAACTATGTTTTCATCAACTTGATTTAAGAAATCTTCCAACCAAGCTTCCGAATTTTCAGATATGGAGTCACTCTCACTGTGACAGCTGCTGCCATTCTCTTCTGCCTCTTCAACAGGAAGATTCAGATCAAGATTAGATCTCACTGCTTTGTGGGCCCGCTTGGACTCGCAATTTATTTCAAGATATTCGGGGTCAGAGTTTCTTTCCAACTTTCTTTTGTTCATAGGTGATGATGATTGGGAGGATACATTTCCTGAGGCTCTAATATTTATCTTACTGTTTTTATTGATGTCCTCGGTAGAACGTTGAACTTCAATTTGCATCTGCCACCTTTTGGCTCCAAGTATCTTTTCCTCCAAAAAGTCAATGGATTCCTTCCCCAAAGGACAACGTCTCTTATCCACAGTGCTTGTATTTACAAGAAATATTCTATTGTTAATGCTAATTTCTCTACCATGAGAATCTGCAAATTTACCTCTCCTTATAGCCTGTGACAAACTACTTTGTGCCTGAAGATCAGCTTTCTCTACATTTTGAAGGACAACTAATGACTGTGGCATCTTCCTCAGCTCTGAGGCCATATAGTCAACTATCGTCTTACCCCTGAACTTCACATCATAATCACAGCCACAGTTTAGGCATTCAAACATTGAATTTGAAGCGCTAGCCCTCTCATGAGCATTGAAATCCACATATAATATCCTTTCATGGTTGCCAAATATTACCTCAGCAAGTGCTGAAGCAATCCTTTTCTTTCCAATTATGTCAGGTCCGAGGAAAGTAAACCAAAAATCGCCTCTGTTTGGATCTCTACGTCTTACATATCCTGCCTTCCAGTAAGATATAGCTTCAGAGACAGCAGATATGGCTCCATTTTGCCAGCCAACTTTCTCAGAGAGAAGAGTCCTGACAGATTTGTAATATGACAAATCAAATTGTCCTCCTAATGGACCAGAACAGGAAGAAGATTGTGCAATAGCTTGTGAATTATTTCTACTCATTACATCGAACTCAGCTGATTGAGAACCCGAGAAGTGTCGAAAATGCTCCTGGTAATTTTGTAATTTAGAAGAATTTTGTTCCCTAGAGTTTGATGCATAAATTGTTCCCAATCCCAAATCTGTGGTCACAGAAGAGACACATGAAGATGTGTAGTCAGCAGGCCATGCGTTTGGTACAGGTTGAGATTTAAGCCAATTGCTCTCTTTATCTTTTGGCAGATGTTTTGATGCTTGTTCTAGGGCCTTCGGTTGGTAAATGGAGTTTTCAACTTGCGAAGCTAATGATGATGGTATATTAGGTCTTGCTAAATTCACTTTCTGTGCACCCATGTTAACACCAAGACCTCGACTCACAGATGGACTGTCATTCAATGACGAGTCTCTACTGCTGCTGCTACTGGTGCCACTCTCCCTCCTATCTGTAAGACAACGAACACCATCGGAGATGGAGACCTGGCACCTAGTTTCAGAAAGAGCAAACTGTGAGAATGGCTGTGCATGATGGAGACGTTGGCAGTTATCGTTCCATTTCTTCTGCAGTGCCAATATTTTAGTATTCCATGTTGTTCCATCATCTTTGATCTGCACTGGAGATGGCACACACTCTTAAATGAATATAACTACAATATTACTACTGCACCGTGATAGAAGTAGAAAATGACTTTGAAATTGGCTAACACAAAATAACAATATAAAATTAGGTGGGATTTGATGTCCATAAGAGATGCAGAATTATTTAACAATGAAGGATTTCCGCACCTTATCCACATCCACCCCTTTTTTCATGTCAAGTTCAGTCGTTTTAAGCCAAGCAGGTAAATTTTCTGAGTGCTGATCTACAACAGAAATTGTAGAACCTATCTTCAATCCACCAGCAAGTTCTTGCTCATACTTTGCATTGCAAAGGTGGCAACGAGTGATTGGTTGGCTTATGCTGCTGAGCGGACTCCTGAAATCAGATGGAGTCGAGAAGAACCCTCCAAATGGAACAAAAGACCCCATCAAGCTGTAAGGATGTCATAGCATGGAACTGTCAGATTGAATGGGTAAAAACAGTTAGAAGCCACACTGTATGTGTTGCACAGTGAAAAAAAAATTGTAGTACAGATAGATTTGGAGAGACTTTGAACCAGCATCCATACTAGGCAGTCCATGATAAGAGGAGTTTAACAAGGAGTTCCTTGAAAGAACTCAAAAGCTAAACATAACATCTAAAGCATTACTTAGTATCAGAACGCACGTATATGTGGTCACCAAGCTAAAACTCTGATGGTATACCATCGTATACATGCATATTACTGATAGATCACCAAGCTAAAAACCCTGATGGGTATAGAGATATGATCCAATCCGAACTTTAAAGTATAAAATGAAACCGACTATCAATGAGTAGGTAATAATAAACAAATATGTACCAGTTGGTTGTCACTACAGATCCCAAAGAAAATTTAAAGGTAGAATTCTCACCTCGATTTGGGGGCAAAACGATCCACAGAACAACTCGAAGAAGTGATAGGCAGAGGTTGAAGATCCCAATCAGTTTCTAGACTAGGAAAACGCTCCAGAAACTTTGAATAGAGTTCGTAGCTTTCTGCAGCTCCAATCAACCATAGCTTCTCCCTAAAACCCTCCAATAAAGCCTTCAATTTCGTGACCAAATAGCTCAGAGCTTCATTGGACACGTGTTCACCAACCAAAACCTTAAGCTCTCCAAAACTTAGCACAATCCCAGGACCCGAACACGTAGCCAGTTTGTGCCTCAGGTCCTCGAAAACCATCTCCAGCTTTTCTTTACCGCTCTCCTCTTCACTAAAAAATTCAACAACCTCCTCTCCAATAGAAACCGCACTTATTCCAACAATATCGTTAGGCAACATAACCCCTGTATCTCTGTTCACGCATTGAACGAAACTGAACAGAGCATCATTAGCACAGACTCCGACGAGTAAAGGGTTCTTCGCTCTTCCGGTTCTTTTTAGTAAAACATCTCCAATCCTTCTACAGTTCTCGTCGAAGCTGAAACTGGGTGGAACTGGAGTCGAACCGGTCAAATTACAAAGAAAAATAGGTGGACATCGGGTCCGCGAGAACTTCCCACTCTGAGCCAAGGGCGGGCTGATGATCGCGAACTTAATGTCACAACTTCTGAAACCCGCATCCCCGAATACCCGACTTACAATCGGGTCATCCAAAATCGATATAAGGAAGTGTTTAAGCTCCACCTTCAAAACCGAGGCCGTCTGCTGGTTGTTGCAGTGTATCTGCTGCAAGTGAAAGTTGTCGGGGTGCCTCCGTTGATTGGCCTGTGATCGTTTGATAGCCGCCATGAGCGAGTTGGAGATGGGAGGCTCGTCGACGGCTTTGGACGATGGCAAGCGATCGAGAGAGACTCCCACGCAGAGATCGAGCGCGCGAAATTGGAGTCGTGGCGAGTACGAACTGCTCCTGGCGCGTGAGCAGGCGTCGCGGAGGGGGGAAGATGGCAGCGCCAATAAGGCGGACACCGCGTGGAGTGAGGTGGTCTGAGCGTGGCTACGGCGACGAGCGACGTTGACGGCATCGTCGAGAGCACGTGCCGCCTCGTCTGTCAAACATTGCCTCGCGACGCTGACCTGCGTGGGCATCGGCGGCGACCATAAAGAAGGGGGGTGTGAGTAGGCAGGCGGTTTTGTTTTTGTCTGAGGTAGAGTTGAAGGTAATAAAAAAATAGAGCGAGTGTTTACTTCATTAACTTTTTAATGAATAAATATATTGAGAGTGAAATAGACAAAGAACAAGAAGAAGAGGTGTGGACCCAATAACACCAGCACTTACACTTGGCGAGTATAGTATTAGTATCGATTCGATTCTCCTAAATCATACCAATTAATCAATTAATTTCTTTTTATGTAGATTAGATTTAGATTTAGGGGCAGAGATAGAGATGTTGCACAGGCACAGAGAGCAGTGCTGTCACTTTCTTTCTTTTCCATTTAATCAAGTGCCCTACGGAATCTAATCCTAAAATTAAATTGAAAAATGGAAGGCTGAGCTTCAGCCTCAGCCTCAGCCTGAGTTTCGTCAGTTAGGACTTCAAAGAACTGCTGTCAAAACTCAAAACATAAACCAATGGGTCAATGCGTACTCATGACATTCGTTCGGGACCCACCCAAAAAATATCAGCGACCAATAACCAATTCCCTTCTTAGAAAAAGTTTTAATAATAAATACTATTTTTGTGTCACATCGCAAAAAAGATGAATGTCCTGTGCTGTTTTACTTTTTACTTTTTCCCATGTCATGTAATGTAATGTAATGTAATACTAAATCAAAGATAACAAATGACTACTTATGTATAATTATACCCAACATAAATGTGATTATTAAAAATGTATTGGCAATTGTAAATATATATTAATAATAGGTCGTGTTTTAAAATAATCTTTTGATTCTTAGTTATTATTATAATTTTTAAAGATATAATTTAAAATATACAGTACAATTATATAATATAATAATAAACTATTTTATAATTTAAAAATTACTTAAAATAATATTAATAAAGTTCTGAATTTAAATTTAATCTAATCTCAAATTTAGTACTATATTTTTAACATTGCCCGAGTAAACAAAACACGTAAGCCTCGGGTCACTGGTTTCAGGATATGGACGATCATTCACAAGATAAATACCTCCAACAGAAACGATACTTGATTAGACATGTCTTTTTGGCTGTTCTCCACCTTAGTCGTCTCTTGAATCATCCTCTGCTCTTCAGACCCTTGACTTAAATATAGCAGTTTGGTGGTCATTTCAGAAAGTAAGCTTTAGCGGTTGTTGTCGATATGATGTATGAAATTGACGGATCTTTCATAATTAACACAAGTTCGTATAAGATTAAGCGTAAAAATCTCCAATAATAACGGTAAGTTTTTGGACCACATAGAAGAGTAACGCCTCCTGACTTGAGATAAGATATTGATGCAGTACTAACAGTTGATGCTTAGGGTGGTCTTTCCCTTAAAATGATCTGCTGCGCTGGACATAGTTTTAAAACCAGCGAGATTTTAGGCACAAGACAAAAACACACCTACCCCTTTACAAGTCCAGATTCCAATGTGGTCCAAATGAAATCTGCCTCAAACTTTACACTTACGTTTACAGAACATATGCTTAGCCAAGAGGCAAAATCACAATCGTTGAGACGTTACAGCTCATCATCTCTCCTATAATGTGGTTTTGGATGGCTATGTATGGATCCCATGCAAAATAATGAAATATTGCTTCCCTTTCCTTTTCTTTACCCTTCTCACCTTTCAGTACGCAAAGGGCCATAGAATTAAAACCCTTCCTTTAAAAGCTTCTTCCTCGTGACACCTCTCTTTGGATTTTCATCAACCAACTTGCGATCACTAAACACCAAACGAGTGTTTTCTGCCAGTGGTTATCACGCCCCAATTTAAAAAAAAAGGCCAAGTTGACACGTGGGTAAGCGACGGAATGTAGAAAAAGGAAGACATGCGCGTGGACGGATGCTCTTTGGAACCGCGCTTTTCATTTATTAAAATTGACAGTGATGGCAAGCGATTATGCCTTATGAATCTCACTTTCTTTGTAAAGTGGCTTTTTGCTAAAGGGGGAATACTCGCATTTGTCGGCTTGCCATTTGGTTCGCTCCTGGAGTTGCGGCCCTTCTGCTTTAAACCCAGACCAAACCGTGAACTAGGTGCACTCTTGTCGTTTCCATTGCCGTAGGGTGTCCTAAGGCC
This sequence comes from Erythroxylum guanchezii, assembly GCA_025629825.1. NCBI lineage: Eukaryota > Viridiplantae > Streptophyta > Magnoliopsida > Malpighiales > Erythroxylaceae > Erythroxylum > Erythroxylum guanchezii. Next base: position 24,290,431 of record JAOTAX010000008.1, on the reverse strand, counting down.
TGCGAGGACCCTGTGGTCGGAAAAGCAACCCAAAAAAAGAAAGAAAAAAGAGAAAGAAAAGGACCATTTTCTCTTATTTATGTTTACTAAATAAATATCTTCTCTCACTTCTCCTTTTACGGGGAGTGGCGCTGAGGCTTGAGATATTGAAAAAAAAAATACAAGAAGAAGAAAACGGTAACAGATCTTATTAAATCCATAAATATATGATTAAAATTAAATAAAATAAAGTTGAAACATCATTTAAATCCGGTCCCAAGAAACCTCCTTATTTTTAATGATGAATCGTGTTGACCTCTTTACAGTAGTGCCGGGCAGCTTACATCAACAAAAGTAATCGTGTTCCATCTCATTATCACAGAAACCCAACCCAACCCAACAGCTCATGAAATGTTTGCCATTTATGAAAAATGGGAATGTTGGTAAAATACTTGCGAATGACTATGAAGTCGTAAAGATCATAGTTTAGTAAATGTTTTTAGGGAACTCCTACCTACACATATATTATACGATGAAAGCCTATGTTTTGGTAACATCGATTTCCTTGCACGTTAGCCGCAAATATAGAGACGTTCTTGTTCTTTTTCTAGCGTGGTCTCTTAACGTCATCTTTTACTTAATTAGCATGTTAATGGAATCTAAATTCTCTAACATATCTTGTTAAGTGTAAAAAGCTCGTATGAAACTTATGTACGTATATCAATGTTATAAATACCATTTTGGACGCTGTATTAGATTTAGTTATAATACGGTAATGGTTTCAATATCAATCAATATTAAGGTATTGTTTCAAGTAATTTTTTAAAATTATTAAATAGTAAGTAATTTTTTAAAATTATTAAATAGTGTTTAAATTTTATAAAATTACAAAATAGTCTCTCATTTTATTGTGATATATAATAATAATATAAATTTGATATAACAACTATCTCTTTATTTTTATTAATATTTATTTTCATATATTGTTATATAAACAATAATTACAATTAATATAAAAAAAGATCGTTCAACTCTCATATAAATATAAAACTAAGAATAATATAAAATATTTAAAATATTATAATTTTCACTATATAGTAAAAATAATTACATTAAAATATCATTTAGTAAGAATAATATAGATCCATAAGCATTACAACAAGAATTCGTGTTGAGGAGCTCAGTAAAGTAGAAGCAAAACATGAAACAGAAATACATACAGTTAAAAAATTTATATTTATATTGCACATATAAAATTTAACGTATACATCAAATATAAGTAAAATTGACAATAAGAAAAATAAAGAAAATTTCATTCAATGACATATTCGCTCAAATCACACGAGCCCCAATTTTTATTTAGTACAAATTAATTATTATTGAAAAGTCTCATCACCATAATTCAAACTTATTGTACCAAATGATATGTCAATACTTTTTCATCCAAGATTTATCTTCAAAATCAACCTCATCAATGAAACTTGGCTTCCTTGGACCTTAATCTGCTAAAGGATCAATATCGTCAAAGTAAATTGGATTTATAGAACTACTTTTTTTAATTAAGAGTCTTAGTAAACAAATAGATTTTAATTATTAAGAAATTATAAACAAATTATATTCAACTTAATGATGATAATAGCATACCTTTCTGGAAGCCTTAAGTTATACCGAACAAATATCAAATCATTCAATCTTTAATGTTCCATTCTATTTCCTTTTTTTTTTGGAATAGATGAATTCAAATGTGCTCTAATTCTTTTCGCACTCAGTTGCACTCACACATTAACTTACAATTCAAATGTGCTCCAATTCCTTTCAAACCTAGTTGCAATCACACATTAATTTAGAATTCAATTTATAAATCTTTGCAATTTTGGAACATCACTTTTGAATTGGGCTTATCAAGTAATTGTAAGAAAACAAAAGTAATCTTATAAATAAAATAAAGTGATGTTTAATTTTAAATAAGTAATAAAATTGAAAAAATATATATATGAATTAAGTTTACCTCTTTAACAAATTACAATTAGCATCCTAAAATCACCATATAGATCCTTGTATGCCTCCATTTATGAGCTAAAGAGATTTTTTAAGATTAGAATATTAAAAAATTATTTTATAATTATTAAATAAGCTTTGGAACCAAATATTTTCAATTTTTATTCATTATTTTTTGTAAGTTAAAAAGGTTATATTAATGAATGAAGCTTATAGAGGTGATACAACTTGATATAACACTTCTTATAACTAACAACTCAATTGCTCACAACAGTTGAAACATGTTTAGTTTAAATTATGTATATGATATTACAAGTATTGGGACTTAGAGCTTTCATCTTCTTCCATTTTTTAGGTATGTAGAAGTTTCTGCTTTGGTTTATGAGTCATTCTCTTTCTCTATGTTAGAATTAGAAAATTAGCCTCACCAAATCATATAATTGATTTCGTTAAGACTTGTTGGTTTTCTTATTTATCTTCATTTTATGTACCAAATTCTTTCCAATCTTCTAGATACAAGGCTTTTACTTATGTTAGCTAAGATATTTTCCCTTATCCAAGCTAATATGCTTTTAAAATAAACTCTTTTGGTCTTGACTTTTATTCTTGAAAATTGTTTCATTCCTTTCTATTGAAACATCATAAACATCTGATCTTAAGGCAATCTTAAACATGTTGCATTCTTCTTCTTTCTGATGCTGTCTCTTCGAAACTCAAGCCACTATTTTCTCCCAAGCCTCTTTTTTACACTAATGGTTGCACAATTCTTAAATTTTCAACCATAATCCCTTGAGTAACTACATTTGAAGAAGAAATGATCTCTATATTATAGCTCTATATTGCAAAGTTTATGTATTGTATTTGAACTTAAAGAGCCTCTGATACTACATAAAATGCTTAACCCATTTCTAATGACAAGATATAATATAAAGGATAACTTACATGAATTCGCTTGGACTACACCAACTTACTCCATTACACCCCAGTTGCTGTATTCCCAAACACTTGGTAAGATGTGCTAATATTTAATTGCCTGAATTAGTTTTCCTGATAAGTAAGGTTTGCGACTCCTATGTTAGAGATGCAAGATCTGAGATCATTACAAAGTCCTTTTAGGCTTTTATCCCATTTAGATTTTGAGGCATAAATGATACTATTAAAATCTCTAAGGGTTATCTAAGGGATGTTCATATTTAAGTTTCTCCCTTCCAAATCTTTCCACATAACAATCATCTAAAAAGTCAAATTTGCAGTATAAGCAAAGGAAAAGCATACTTTATCTTTATTCATCTTTAACTTGGTATAAAGGAATATGCCTTGCTCATTAAGAAGAAAATATAAGACCTCAAGTTTATTAAGGTCATAACTTATAATTATCATGCCATTATGATGGGTACTATGATTAAATATATTTTCTAATTGCCTCCAATGAACCAAAGCTTCTTACAATGGTATTCCTTTAGTTTTTTAAAAATGTCAATCAACATCATCATTATTGAATATAGATCATTTAAAAGGTTTTTTTAGGTCCCTTAACATTTTAAACTAGGACTATCTAGGATTGTCATTAAAGGAGATTTGAGGGATTTTTAGTACCTTTATCTTGGAATTTTTGCAAAATTTCCTTTCATTGTTGGAGTGAAAATCTCAAAGTTCTCAACAACTTCATATTTATCATCAGCGAAGTTAGTAGCATATAAATTTATTATTTTATCCCTCTCATCAACTTCTTTATGCTCGAGTGTGTCGTTATCCTTGAATTTGCTTACATTAGGCTCTATTTGATTAGCTTTCTTGTTAATGTCTCCTATTCTAGATTGATCATGTAACATCCCGTTATTCCATGTTAAGGGTTATAACCCTAGAATAGTGTACATGAGAGAATATTGAGAAGTTAGAAAGTGCATTTCATGCTCATGCATATTATAACATATACACACATGTGAATATTAATTATTGCACACATTAAAATGATTGTACATACATTCATTGACATTTTTCGGGTATAATTGATTTATAAATGTGATTATATTGAGAATTGTGGTTTATATGCATTGAAATTTGTTTTGGTGATAATAATTGTTGATCTAAAATTTTTGGTGAAATTTAGGAAATTTTTTGAAATTTTGAGTAATTTTTAGACTAGAAAAATGCCAAGTGGCAAGACAATTGATAAGTGGATGTAGAAATAAGAGTCAAGTAGCAGTGAAAATTTTTATAAATGATTGTGGGATTTAATGACATAATTCATTTAAAATTGAGAGACAATTGGAGTAGAATTGGAAATAAATAGATTAGTTATTAAAGGGAACCATAAGATGGTGACATGTGGAAAGTGATAAGTGTCACTTGCCATGCCACACACTCACCCACGACTCTTTAGTATTGAAAGACCATTTTAATTGTTTTGTTTCTTGCTTTCTTCTTCTCTTCGTGACCTTCTTCATCTTCTCCAAGCTTTTTCACTTCCACGACACTTACCCACCTCCATCAACGTTAAACCTAGCTCGCTCATCTTTCATTTGCTACTCTCACCTTGTTGTCTTCTTCATTTGCCACAAGAAAACCTAAAATCCCAACCTCCATGATGATGTATGTGGGTTGTATGAGAAGTTAGGGTTTCTTGGTGATTTTGAAGAGTTTAGAGTTTTACTAAGTAAGTATCATATAGTTCTTCATAATTTATTGCATGAAACATGTATAATGATAGTTAGAGGTTAAATGTTCATTAAATGGTGTTTTATATGTGTTGGAAAGTGGGTAAAGAAATGAACACATTTGTGTCTTTTTTGTGTGTGTTAATGATGATTAATATTTCATAAGTTATTGTAGAGATGAGCTTGAAATAGAAAGATCATTGAAATTGGTATAGGAAAAAGGTGCAGAAAAATTTGATAGTTAGATGGATGTTTCATGTTCTATTTTTGGTGTTATGATTAAACAAAGAATATGATTTGTTTGTGATTGAAATTGAGTTTAAATGGAAGTAGGAATAAAGAGGAAATAAGCTAGAAATGATAGACTAAGCAAAAGAGATGAATTAGGATGAAAATGATGATGAAGTGTGCTGGAATATGTTAGATGGGATGTTTTCACGGAACATGCATATGTATTTTAGCCACATCTTGATCTGTACATATCCAAATGGGATAATTTTTAATTTAGATTAAACTAGAGACATATGGATATATTTTCATGAAGGAATTAAATTTTAATTATGTCTCTAAGAGTTTCAAATTTTGGCTTAAAGTTGAGTATTGTGCACTGTCATGGTGTAAGAACAATCTGTAGTATTTTAGGTATATCTTGCATAATACTGAACCAAACTACATGAAATTGGTGTCATTAGAGACTTAAGACACGAAGGAATATTTGTTTAGAAGAATATATTTCCTAAATACATCTTTTTCCTTGTCAAAAAAGCCATACAAAATTGACCGAAAAATCTGTTTCGAGAAAAGCCACCAGGTAGTGCACAAACCTCAAGGAAGTTGCACGATCGTGCATAAGCATGATCATCACAGAGAGGAAACGTCGGGTAGTGCACGATTTTGGCAGAGAGGAATCAATAAGAAGTGCATGATCGTGCACAAGCACAATCGTGACAATAAAGGTGCAATGCTTTTTGACAGTTTTAAACACCCTTCACTCTTTTTACCATAAATTCTTCTCAGGACCTCCGATTAACTTGAAATTTGAACCAAAAATTCCTCACAAATTGGCCTTCCTCTCCACCAAATTCATGGTCATCTGAATTCATTAGGAAAGGATTGGTAAATGATTGATTGATGATATTATAAGAATCAAGTGTATTGAGCCATGAACCTTAGTGCATGATTGAGTGATGACCTTGGAATAAGTTTGTATTATTGAGGTGTAAACCTAAGTTAAAATTAGACATATATGAGTTTTGAAGTATGAATGATCATGAGATGAAAATAAAGGAAATATACCCGGAATTGTCATTGAGCATATATTGTACACAATCTATATACACATTTGTTCATAAATGAGTACTTATATATTTGTGCAAAGTTGTGATGTGTGTAAATGTGTGTTGCATGATATAGAAGAGCAATTAAAGCAACAACATCTAGACATTGCCAGGACTTCGAGGCAATAGCTATCTGGAGCAAACTATGAGTAACCTAGATGGTCTCACTTGATTAATTGATTGTTTTAAATTCTGTATTGAATTATTATATTGAATGTGATTGTATTGATGCCGGACATTGAATGTTCGAGGCGTTTGATGCATGACTAATATATCGTAAGTGCTTCTTGTTTGTGAATTTGATAAAATAAGTGATACTCAACATCATTGTTGAATGCCAAATCAAGGTCCGATGATAAATGTGAATGTGAAATTGAAATCAAGTGACTGATTGAATATATGTGAATGTGATGCATTTCATTACATGAATACATGACAACATAAAGGCTATTGTGACTGGAGTAACCACCAAAAAAGAGTTTAAAGCTCAGAATGTGTTAAGAGCCTTTAGCTCAGTTGTTAATGTACCCGGTATCCACTAAGGCCCTGTTTGGTTTGATGGTTTGGGATGGAAGGGGATGGAACGTAACATATTTCCATCGTTTGTTTGAGGGTTTCATAATGGAATGGAATGGGATGGGATGGAAGCGAAGGGTTTCATGTTACGTTCCATTCCATCCTAAACAGTGAAAATAAGAAACCTTCGATTTGAGAGGTTTAAGATGGAACGTAACCTAATAAATACATACTACCTAATATACCCTTAATAATTCTTCTTAATATCAACTCTCATCAAATCATAATATTAATATATTAAATAGAATATAGTAATAGTTAATATAATAAATTTTATTAAATAATTAATAACAATATTTTTATATTATTAATAATAAATTATATATTTAATAATA
>JAOTAX010000008.1:24228512-24242046 GCA_025629825.1 Erythroxylum guanchezii | reverse complement strand
AGATTCGTGATGACTGCGGCTTGTTTATGCTATTTTCCTACCACATAATATGACCGCACATGGGCGTAGCAAGTGCCCACGGCCCCAACCTGGTCGACCGACGGTGCCGATCATAGGAGCAAGGCTACAACACACGAGTTTTTGATGGGCAACTAGCGATTCGTGAAAGACTGCGGCTTGTTTATGCTATTTTCCTACCACAGAGGATGATAGCATATGGCCATACCAAGGTCTATAATACTCGAGTTTTTGATGGGAAACTGGAGATTCGTCACTGATTGGGGCTTGTTTCTGCTATTTTCCTACCATAGAGTATGACCACACATGGTCGTAACATGTGCCCACGACCACAACCTGGTCGACCGACGGTGCCGATCATGGGAGTTAAGCTATAATACACAAGTTTTTTATGGGAAACTAGCGATTTGTGACCAACTAGGGCTTGTTTCTACTTTTTTCCTACCTCAGAGTATGACCACACATGGCCGTAACAAGTGCCCACGGCTCCAACCTGGTCGATTAACGGTGCCGATCATGGGAGCCAGGCTATAATACACGAGTTTTTCACGGGAAACTGGAGATTCGTAACGATTGCGGCTTGTTTCTGCTATTTTCCTACTATATAGTAAGACCGCACATGGGCTTAGCAAGTGCCTACAGCCCCAACATGGTCGATAGACGGCGCCAATCGTGGGAGCTAGGCTATAATAGACGAGCTTTTGATGGAAAACTGGCAATTTGTGACCGACTGCGGCTTGTTTCCGCTATTTTCCTACCAAAGATTATGATCGCACATGCGCATAACAAGTGCCCACAGCCCCAACCTGGTCGACCGATGGTGCCGATCATGGGAGCTAGGCTATAATACACGAGTTTTTGATGGGAAACTGGCAATTCGTGACCGACTGCGGCTTGTTTCCGCTATTTTCCTACCATATAGTATGACCGTACATGGCCGTAGCAAATGCCTAAAGCCCTAACCTGGTCGACCGACGGTGCCGATCATGGGAGCAAGGCTATAATACAGGAGTTTTTTTATGGGAAACTGGCGATTGGTAACCGACTAGGGCTTGTTTCTGCTATTTTCCTACCACATAGTATGATCGCACATGGTCGTAGCAAGTGTGCACAGCCCCAACCTGGTCGACCAACGGTGCCGATCATGGGAGCAAGGCTATAATACATAAGTTTTTTATGGGAAACTAGCTATTTGTGACCAACTAGGGCTTGTTTATGATATTTTCCTACCTCAGAGTATGACCGCACATGGCCGTAACAAGTGCCCACGGCTCCAACTTGGTCGATCGACGGTGCCAATCATGGAAGCTAGGCTATAATACACGAGTTTTTGACGGGAAACTGGAGATTCTTGATGACTGCGGCTTGTTTCTGCTATTTTCCTACCACATAATGTGACCACACATGGGCGTAGCAAGTGCCTACGGCCCCAACCTGGTCGACAGACGGTGCCGATCATGGGAGCTAGGCTATATTAGACGAGTTTTTGATGGCAACTGGCGATTCATGACATATTGCGGCTTGTTACCGCTATTCTCCTTCCACAGAGTATGACCGCATATGGCCGTAGCAAGTTCCCACGGCCCCAACTTGGTCGACCGACGATGCCGATCATGGGAGCTAGGCTATAACACACAAGTTTTTGATGGGAAACTGGCGATTTGTGACCGACTGCGGCTTGTTTCCGCTATTTTACTACCAAAGATTATGACCGCACATGGGCATAGCAAGTGCCCATAGCCCCAACCTAGTCAACCGTCGGTGCCGATCATGGGAGCTAGGCTATAATACACGAGTTTTTGGTAGAAAACTGACAATTTGTGACCGACTGGGGCTTCTTTCCGCTATTTTCCTACCACATAGTATGACCGCACATGGCCGTAGCAAGTGCCCAAAGCCTCAACCTGGTCGACCGACGGTGCCGATCATGGGAGCAAGGCTATAATACACAAGTTTTTGATGGGAAACTAGCGATTTGTTACCAACTAGGGCTTGTTTCTGATATTTTCCTACCTTAGAGTATGACTGCTCATGGCCGTAACAAGTGCCCACGGCTCCAACTTGGTCGATCAACGGTGCCGATCATGGGAGCTAGGCTATAATACACGAGTTTTGACAGGAAACTGGAGATTCGTGATGACTGCGGCTTGTTTCTGCTATTTTTCTACCACATAATATGGCCGTGCATAGGCGTAATAAGTGCCTACTCCCCCAACCTGCTCGACAGACGGTGTCGATCATGGGAGCTAGGCTATAATAAACGAGTTTTTGATGAGAAACTGGCAGTTCATGACCGACTAGGGCTTGTTTTCGCTATTTTCTTACTTCATTGTATGACCGCACAAGGCCGTAGCAAGTGCCCACGCCTCCAACCTGGTCGATCGTCGGTGCCGATCATGGGAACAAGGCTATAATACACGAGTTTTTGATGGGAAACAGGTGATTCGTCACCGATTGGGGCTTGTTTCTGCTATTTTCCTACCATAAAGTATGACCACACATGGTCGTAACAAGTGCCCACGGCCCCAACCTGGTCGACCGACGGTGCCGATCATGGGAGCTAGGCTATAATACACAAGTTTTTGATGGGAAACTAGCGACTTGTGACCAATTAGGGCTTGTTTCTACTATTTTCCTACCTCAGAGTATGACCGCACACGGCCGTAACAAGTGCCCACGGCTCCAACCTGGCCGATCGACGTTGTCGATCATGGGAGCCAGGCTATAATACACGAGTTTTTGACGGGAAACTGGAGATTCGTAATGACTGCGGCTTGTTTCTGCTATTTTCCTACCACATAGTAAGACCGCACATGGGTGTAGCAAGTGCCTACAGCCCCAACCTGGTCGACAGATGGCGCCAATCATGGGAGCTAGGCTATAATAGGCGAGTTTTTGATGGGCAACTGGCGATTCAGGACAGACTGGGGCTTGTTACCGCTATTTTCCTACCACAGAGTATGATCGTTTATGGCTGTAGCAAGTGCCCACAGCCCCAACCTGGTCGACCGACGGTGCCGATCATGGGAGCTAGGTATATAATACATGAGTTTTTAATGGGAAACTGGCGATTTGTGACCGACTGCGGCTTCTTTCCGCTATTTTCCTACCAAATATTAAGACCGCACATGGGCATAGCAAGTGCCCACAGCTCCAACTTGGTTCACCGACGGTGCCGATGATGGGAGCAAGGCTATAATTCACGAGTTTTTTATGGGAAATTGGCGATTGGTGACCGGCTGGGGCTTGTTTCCGCTATTTTCCTACCACAAAGTATGACAGCACATGGTCGTAGCAATCATCCACGGCCTCAACCTGGTCGACCGACGGTGTCGATCATGGGAGCATGGCTATAATACACGAGTTTTTGATGGGAAACTGGCGATCCGTGACCGAGTGGGGCTTGTTTCCGCTATTTTTGAACCACAGAGTATGACCGCACATGATCGTAGCAAGTGTCCACGGCCCCAACCTAGTCGACCGACAGTGCCGATCATGGGAGCAAGGCTAAATACACAAGTTTTTGATGGGAAACTAGCGATTTGTGACCAACTAGGGCTTGTTTCTGATATTTTCCTACCTCAAAGTATGACCGCACATGGCCGTAACAAGTGCCCACGGCTCCAACCTGGTCGATCGAGGGTGCCGATCATGGGAGCTAGGCTATAATACACGAGTTTTTGACAGGAAACTGGAGATTCGTGATGACTACGGCTTGTTTCTGCTATTTTCCTACCATATAGTAAGACCGCACATGGGCTTGGCAAGTGCCTACAGCCCCAACATGGTCGACAAACGGCGCCAATCATAGGAGCTAGGCTATAACACACGAGTTTTTGATGGGCAACTATCGATTCGTGACAGACTGCGGCTTGTTTCCGCTATTTTCCTACCACAGAGTATGATAGCATATGGCCATACCAAGTGCGCACGACCCCAACCTGGTTGACCGATTGTGCCGATCATGGGAGAAGGGCTATAACACTCGAGTTTTTTATGGGAAACTGGCAATTCGTCAACGATTGGGTCTTGTTTCTGCTATTTTCCTACCATAGACTATGACCACACATGGTCGTAACAAGTGCCCACGAACCCAACCTGGTCGACCGACGGTGCCGTTCATGGGAGCTAGACTATAATACTCAAGTTTTTGATGGGAAACTAGCGATTTGTGACCAACTAGGGCTTGTTTCTCCTATTTTCCTACCTCAAAGTATGACCACACATGGCCGTAGCAAGTGCCCACGGCTCCAACTTGGTCAATCGACGGTGCCGATCATGGGAGCCAGGCCATAATACAAGAGTTTTTGACGGGAAACTGGAGATTTGTAATGACTGCGGCTTGTTTCTGCAATTTTCCTAGCACATTGTAAGACTGCACATGGGCTTAGCAAGTGCCTACAGCCCCAACATGGTCGACAGACGGCGCCAATCATAGGAGCTAGGCTATAATAGACGCGTTTTTGATGGGCAACTGGCGACTCATGACAGACTGCGGCTTGTTACCGCGATTTTCCTACCACAGAGTATGACCACATATGGTCGTAGCAAGTGCCCACGGCCCCAACTTGGTCGACCGACGGTGCCGATCATGGGAGCTAGACTATAACACACGAGTTTTTGATGGGAAACTGGCGATTTGTGACCGACTACGGCTTGTTTCTGCTATTTTCCTACCAAAGATTATGACCGCACATGGGCATATCAAGTGCCCACAGCCCCAACCTGGTCGACCGACGGTGTCGATCATAGGAGCTAGGCTATAATACACGAGTTTTTGATGGGAAACTAGAAATTCGTGACCGACTGGGGCTTGTTTTCGCTATTTTCCTACCATATAGTATGACCGCACATGGCCGTAGCAAGTGCCCAAAGCCCCAACCTGGTCTACCGACGGTGGCGATCATGGGGACAAGGCTATAATAAACGACTTTTTTTATGGGAAACTAGCAATTGGTGACCGACTGGGGCTTGTTTCTGTTATTTTCCTACCACATAGTATGACCGCACATGGTCGTAGCAAGTGTCCACAGCCCCAACATGTTCGACCGACGGTGCCGATCATGGGAGCCAAGCTATAATACACAAGTTTTTTATGTGAAACTAGCGATTTGTGACCAACTAGGGGTTGTTTCTAATATTTTCCTACCTTAGAGTATGACCGCACATGGCCGTAATAAGTGCCCATGGCTCCAACTTGGTCGATCTACGGTGCCAATCATGGGAGCCAGGCTATAATACACAAGTTTTTTACGGGAAACTGGAGATTCTTGATGACTGCGGCTTGTTTCTGCTATTTTCCTGCCACATAATATGACCACACATGGGCGTAGCAAGTGCCTACGGCCTCAACCTGGTCGACAGACTGTAACGATCATGGGAGCTAGGCTATAATAGACGAGTTTTTGATGGGCAATTGGCGATTCATGACAGAATGCGGCTTGTTACCGCTATTTTCCTACCGGAGAGTATGACCGCATATGGCTGTAGCAAGTGCCCACGACCCCAACTTGGTCGGCCGACGGTGCCGATCATGGGAGCTAGGGTATAATAGACGAGTTTTTGATGGGAAACTGGCGATTTGTGAACGACTGCGGCTTGTTTCCGCTATTTTCCTATCGAAGATTATGACCGCACATGGGCATAGCAAGTGCCCACAGCCCCAACCTGGTCGACCGACAGTGCCGATCATGGGAGCAAGGCTATAATACACGAGTTTTTTATAGAAAACTAGCGATTGGTGATCGACTGGGGCTTGTTTCCGCTATTTTCCTACCACAATGTATGACCGCACATTGTCGTAGTAAGCATCAACGGCCCCAACCTGGTCGACCGACGGTGCCGATAATGGGAGCAAGGCTATAACACACGAGTTTTTGATTGGAAACTAGCGATTCGTGACCGACTGGGGCTTGTTTCCTTTATTTTCCAACCATAGAGTATAACCGCACATGATCGTAGCAAGTGTGCACGGCCCAACCTGGACCACCGACGGTGCCGATCATGGGAGCAAGGCTATAATACACGAATTTTTGAAGGGAAACTGGCGATTGGTGACCGATTAGGGCTTGTTTTTGCTATTTTCCTACCACATAGCATGACCGCACATGGCCGTAGAAAGTGCCCACTGCCCAAACCTGGTCGACCGATGGTGCCGATCATGGGAGCAAGGCTATAATACACGAGTTTTTTATGGTAAACTGGCAATTGGTGACCGACTGGGGCTTTTTTCAGCTATTTGCCTACAGCATAGTATGACCGCAAATGGCCGTCGCAAGTGCCCACGTCGCCAACCTGGTCGACCGACGGTGCCGGTCATGGGAGTAACGCTACAATACACAAGTTTTTGTTGGGCAACTGGCGATTCGTGACAGACTGCAGCTTGTATCTGCTATTTTCATACCACAGAGTATGATCTCATATGGCCGTAGTAAGGGCCCACGGCCCCAACCTGGTCGACCGACGGTGCCGATCATGGGAGCTAGGCTATAATACACGAGTTTTTGATGGGAACTGGCGATTCGGCACCGACTGGGGCTTGTTTCTGCTATTTTCCTACCACAGAGTATGATAGCATATGGCCATACCAAGTGCCCACGAACACAACCTGGTTGACCGACTGTGCCGATCATGGGAGCAAGGCTATAATACACGAGTTTTTGATGGGAAACTGGCGATTCGTCACCGATTGCGGCTTGTTTATGCTATTTTCCTACCATAGAGTATGACCACACATGGTCGTAACAAGTGCCCACATCCCCAACCTGGTCGACCGACGGTGCCGATCATGGGAGCTAGGTTATAATACACGAGTTTTTGATGGGAAACTGGCGATTTGTGACCGACTACGGCTTTTTTCCACTATTTTCCTACGAAAGATTATGACCGCACATGGGCATAGCAAGTGCCCACAGACCCAACCTGGATGACCGATGGTGCCGATCAAGGGAGCAAGGCTATAATACACGAATTTTTTATGGAAAACTAGCGATCGTGACCGACTGGGGCTTGTTTCCGCTATTTTCCTACCACATAGTATGACTGCACATGGCCGTACCAAGTGCCCACAGCCCCAACCTGGTCGACTGACGGTGCCGATCATGGGAGCTAAGCCATAATACACAAGGTTTTTGATGGGAAACTAGCGATTTGTGACCAACTAGGGCTTGTTTCTACTATTTCCCTAGCTCAGAGTATGACCGCACATGGCCGTAACAAGTGACCACGGCCCCAACCTGGTCGATCGACGGTGCCGATCATGGGAGCTACGCTATAATACCCGAGTTTTTTACGGGAAACTGGAGATTCGTGATGAGTGCGGTTTGTTTCTGCTATTTTCCTACCACATAGTATGACCGCACATGGGCGTAGCAAGTGCCCACAGCCCCAACCAAGTTGACCGACAGTGGCGATCATGGGAGCAAGGCTATAATACACGAGTTTTTGATGGGAAACTGGCGATTCGTGACCGATTAGGGCTTGTTTCCGCTATTTTCCTACCACATAGTATGACCGCACATGGCCGTACCAAGTGCCCACAGCCCGAACCTGGTCGACTGATGGTGCCGATCATGGGAGCAAGGCTATAATGCACCAGTTTTTTATGGGCAATTGGCGATTCGTGACAGACTGCGGCTTGTATCCGCTATTTTCATACCACAGAGTATGATCTCATATGGCCGTAGAGTAACAAGTGCCCACGGCCCCAACCTGGTCGTAACAAGTGCCCACGGCCCCAACCTGGTCGAGCGACGGTGCCGATCATGGGAGCTAGGCTATAATACATGAGTTTTTGATGGGAAACTAGCGATTTGTGACCAACTAGGGCTTGTTTGTACTATTTTCCTACCACAGAGTATGACCGCACATGGGCGTAGCAAGTGCCTACAGCCCCAACTTGGTGGACCGAGGGTGCCGATCATGGGAGCTAGGCTATAATACATGAGTTTTTGATGGGAAACTGGCGATTCGACACCGACTGGGACTTGTTTCTGCTATTTTCCTACCATAGAGTATAACCACACATGGTCGTAACAAGTGCCCACGGCCCCACCCTAGTCGACCGATGGTGCCGATCATGGGAGCTAGGCTATAATACACAAGTTTTTGATGGGAAACTAGCGATTTGTGACCAACTAGGGCTTGTTTGTACTATTTTCCTACCTCAGAGCATGACCACACATGGCTGTAACAAGTGCCCACGGCTCCAACCTGGTTGATCGACGGTGCCGATCATGGGAGCTAGGCTATAATACACGAGTTTTTCAAGGGAAACTGGAGATTCGTGATGACTGCGGTTTGTTTCTGCTATTTTCCTACCACATAGTATGACTGCACATGGGCGTACCAAGTGCCTACAGCCCCAACTTGGTCGACAAACGTCGCCGATCATGGGAGCTAGGCTATAATAGACGAGTTTTTGATGGGCAACTGGTGATTCGTGACTGACTGGGGCTTGTTTCCGCTATTTTCCAACCACAGAGTATGACCGCACATGATCGTAGCAAGTGTCCTCCGCCCCAACCTGGTCGACCGACGATGCCTATCATGGGAGCTAGGTTATAATACACGAGTTTTTGATGGGAAACTAGCGATTTGTGACCGACTACGACTTTTTTCCGCTATTTTCCTACCAAAGATTATGACCGCACATGGGCATAGCAAGTGCCCACAGCCCCAACCTGGTTGTCCAACGGTGCCGATCATGGGAGCAAGGCTATGATACACGAGTTTTTGATGGGAAACTGGCGATTCGTGACCGACTGGGGCTTGTTTCCGCTATTTTCCAACCACAGAGTATGACCGCACATGATCGTAGCAAGTGTCCTCCGCCCCAACCTGGACAACCGACGGTGCCGATTATGGGAGCAAGGCTATAATACACGAGTTTTTGATGTGAAACTGGCGATTCGTGATCGATTAGGGATTGTTTCCGCTATTTTCCTACAACATAGTATGATCGCACATGGCCGCAGCAAGTGCCCACAGCCCCAACCTAGTCGACTGACGGTGCTGACCATGGGAGCAAGGCTATAATACACGAGTTTTTGATGGGCAACTAGCGATTTGTGACAGACTGAGGCTTGTTTCCGCTATTTTCCTACCACAGAGTATGATAGCATATGGCCATACCAAGTGCCCACGACCCCAACCTGGTTGACCGACGGTGCCGATCATGGGAGCTAGGCTATAATACACGAATTTTTGATGGGAAACTGGCGATTCGTGACCGACTGGGGCTTGTCTCCGCTATTTTCCAACCACAGAGTATGACCGTACATGATCGTACCTAGTGTCCTCCGCCCCAACCTGGACGACCGACAGTGCCGATTATGGGAGTAAGGCTATAACACACAAGTTTTTGATGGGAAACTAGCGATTCGTGACTGATTAGGGCTTGTTTCCGCTATTTTCCTACCACATAGTATGACCGCACATTGCCGTAACAAGTTCCCACAGTCCCAACCTGATCGACTGACGGTGCCGATCATGGGAGCAAGGCTATAATACACGAGTTTCTGATGGGCAACTAGCGATTCGTGACAGACTGCGGCTTGTTTCCGCTATTTTCCTACCACAGAGTACGATAGCATATGGCCAAACCAAGTGCCCACGACCGCAACCTGGTTGACCGACTGTGCCGATCACGGGAGCAAGGCTATAATAAATGAGTTTTTGATGGGAAACTGGCGATTCGCCCCCGATTGGGGCTTGTTTCTGCTATTTTCCTACCATAGAGTATAACCACACATGGTCGTAACAAGTGCCCACGGCCCCAACCTGGTCGACCGACAGTGCCGATCATGGGAGCTAAGAAATAATACACAAGTTTTTGATGGGAAACTAGCGATTTGTGACCAACTAGGGCTTGTTTCTACTATTTCCCTACCTAAGAGTATGACTGCACATGGCCGTAACAAGTGCCCACGGCTCCAACCTGGTCGATCGACGGTGCCGATCATGGGAGCTAGGATATAATAACCGAGTTTTTGACGGGAAACTGGAGATTCGTGATGACTGCGGTTTGTTTCTGTTGTTTTCCTACCACATAGTATGACCGCACATGGCCGTAGCAAGTGCCTACAGCCCCAACCTGGTCGACAGACAGCGCCCATCATGGGAGGTAGGATATAATACACGAGTTTTTGATAGGAAACTGACGATTCGTGACCGACTGGGGCTTGTTTCCGCTATTTTCCAACGACAGAGTATGACCGAACATGATCGTAGCAAGTGTCCACGGCCCCAACCTAGTCGACCGACGATGTCGATCATGGGAGCAAGGCTATAATACACGAGTTTTTAATGGGAAACTGGCGAATCGTGACCGAATAGGGCTTGTTTTCTCTATTTTCCTACCACATAGTATGACCGCACATGGCCGTAGCAAGTGCCCACAGCCCCAACCTGGCCGACCGACGGTGCCGATCATGGGAGCATGGCTACAATACATGAGTTTTTGATGGGCAACTGGCGATTCGTGACAGACTGCGGCTTGTATCCACTATTTTCATACCATAGAGTATGATCTCATACACGAGTTTTTTATGAGATACTGGCGGTTGGTAACCGACTGGGGCTTGTTTTTACTATTTTCCTACCACAGAGTATGATCGCACATGGTCGTAGCAAGCGTCCACGACCCCAACCTGGTCGACCGACGGTGCCGATCAAGGGAGCAAGGCCATAATACACGAGTTTTTAATTGGAAACTGGCGATTGGTGACAGACTGGGCCTTGTTTCCGTTATCTTCCTACCACAGAGTATGACCGCACAAGGTCGTAGCAAGCATCCACTGCCCCAACCTAGTCTACCGACGATGCCGATCATGGGAGCAAGGCTATAATACACGAGTTTTTTATGGGAAACTGGAAATTGGTGACCGACTGGGGCTTGTTTCTGCTATTTTCCTACCACAGAGTATAACCACATATGGTCATAGCAAGCGTCCACGGCCCCAACCTGGTCGACCGACGATGCCGATCATGGGAGCTAGGCTATAACACACGAGTTTTTGATGGGAAACTAGCGATTCGGCACCGACTGGGGCTTGTTTATGCTATTTTCCTACCACAGAGTATCATCACACATGGTCGTAACAAGTGCCCACGGCCCCAACCTGGTCGACCGACGGTGCCGATCATGGGAGCTACGTTATAATATACGAATTTTTGATAGGAAGCTGGCGATTTGTGACCGACTACGGCTTTTTTCCGCTATTTTCCTACCAAAGATTATGACCGCACATGGGCATAGCAAGTGCCCACAGACCCAACCTAGTTGACCGACGGTGCCGATCATAGGAGCAAGGCTATAGTACAGGAGTTTTTTATGGGAAACTGGCGACTCGTGACCGACTGGGGCTTGTTTCTGCTATTTTCCTACCACAGAGTATGACGGCACATGGTCGTAGCAAGCGTCCACGGCCCCAACCTGGTCGACCAACGGCGCCGATCATGGGAGCAAGGTTATAATACGCGAGTTCTTTATGGAAAACTGGCAATTGGTGACCGACTGGGGCTTGTTTTCGGTATTTTCCTACCACAGAGTATGACCGCACATGGTCGTACCAAGCGTCCACTGCCCCAACCTGGTCGACCGACGGTGCCGATCATGGGAGCTAGGCTATAATAAACGAGTATTTTATGGGAAACTGGCGATTCGGCACCAACTGGGGCTTGTTTCTGCTATTTTCCTACCACAGAGTATCATCACACATGGTCGTAACAAGTGCCCACGGCCCCAACCTTGTCGACCGACGGTGCCGATCATGGGAGCTAGGCTATAATACACAAGTTTTTGATGGGAAACTAGCGATTTGTGCCCAACTAGGGCTTGTTTGTACTATTTTCCTACCTCAGAGTATGAACGCAAATGATCGTAGCAAGTGTCCACGGCCCCAACCTGGTCGACCGACGGTACCAATCATGGGAGCAAGGCTATAATACACAAGTTTTTGATGGGAAACTGGCGATTTCCGACCGATTAGGGCTTGTTTCTGCTATGTTCATACCACATAGTATGACCGCACATGGTCGTAGAAAGTGCCCACAGCCCCAACCTGGTCGACCGACGGTGCCGATCATAGGAGCAAGGCTATAATACACGAGTTTTTTATGGGAAACTGGCGATTGGTGACCAACTGGGGCTTGTTGCCACTATTTTGCTGCCACGGAGTATGACCGCACATGGTTGTAGAAAGCGTCCACGGCCCCAACCTGTTCGACCGAGGATGCCGATCATGGGAGCAAGGCTATAATACATGAGATTTTTTTGGGAAACTGGCGATTCGTGACCGACTGGGGCTTGTTTACTCTATTTTCCAACCACAGAGTATGATCGCACATGATCGTAGCAAGTGTCCACGGCCCCAACCTGGTCGACCGACGGTGCCGATCATGGGAGCATGGCTACAATACATGAGTTTTTTATGGCCAACTGGCGATTCGGCACAGACTGCGGCTTGTATCCGCTATTTTCATACCACAGAGTATGATCTCATATGGCCATAGCAAGGGGCCACGACCCCAACTTGGTCGACTGACGGTGCCGATCATGGGAGCTAGGCTATAATAAACGAGTTTTTGATAGGAAACTAGCGATTTGACATCGACTAGGGCTTGTTTCTGCTATTTTCCTTCCACAGAGTATCCCCACACATGGCCGCACATGATATGACCGCACATGATCATAGCAAGTGTCCATGGCCCCAACCTGGTCGATCGACGGTGTCGATCATGGGAGCAAGGCTATAATACATGAGTTTTTGATGGGCAACTGGCGATTCGTGACTAACTTCAGCTTTTTTCTGCTATTTTCCTACCACATAGTATGACCGCAAATGGCCGTAGCAAGTGCCCACGGCCCCAACCTGGTGGACCGACGGTGTCGATCATGAAGCAAGGCTATAATACACGAGTTTCTGATGGGAAACTGGCGATTCGTGACCGATTAGGGCTTCTTTTCGGTATTTTCCTACCACATAGTATGAACGCACATGGTCGTAGCTAGTGCCCGCAGCCCCAACCTGGTCGACTGACAGTGCCGATCATGTGAGCTAAGCTATAATAGACGAGTTTTTGATGGGAAACTGGAGATTCGTGACCGAATGGGGCTTATTTCTGCTATTTTCCTACCTCAGAGTATGACCGCACATGGCCGTAACAAGTGCCCACGGCTCCAACCTGGTCGACCGACGGTGTCAATCATAGGAGCAAGGCTATAATACACAAGTTTTTGATGGGAAACTGTCGATTCGTGACCGACTGGGGCTTGTTTCCGCTATTTTCCAACCATAGAGGATGACCACACATGATCGTAGCAAGTGTCCACGGCCCCGACCTGGTCGACCGACGGTGCCGATCATGGGAGCAAGGCTATAATACACGAGTTTTTTATGGAAAACTGGCGATTCGTGACCGATTAGGGCTTGTTTCCGCTATTTTCCAAACACAGAGTATGATCGCACATGATCGCAGCAAGTGTCCACTACCCCAACCTAGTCGACCGACGGTG
>JAOTAX010000008.1:24185695-24199776 GCA_025629825.1 Erythroxylum guanchezii | reverse complement strand
ATCGTGACCGACTAGGGCTTGTTTCCGCTATTTTGTCATTACAGAGTATGACCGAACATGGCCGAACGTGGCCGAACTTGGTCGAACATTGCCGAACATGGTCGAGCAAGGCTATAATACACGAGTTTTTGATAGTAAACTGGCAAATCATGACCAACTAAGGCTTGTTTCCGCTATTTTGTCATTACAGAGTATGAGCTAACACGGCCAAACATAGCCGAACATGGCCAAACGTGACCAAGCAAGGCTATAATACACGAGTTTTTGATGGGAAATTGGCAAATCATGACCTACTAGGGCTTGTTTTCGCTATTTTGTCATTACAGAGTATGACCGAACATGGCCGAACGTGGTTGAACATTGTCGAACATGGTCGACCAAGGCTATAATACACGAGTTTTTGATGGGAAACTGGCAAATCGTGACCCACTAGGGCTTGTTATCGCTATTTTGTCATTATCGAGTATGACCGAACATGGCCAAACGTGGCCAAACATGGTCAAGCAAGGCTATAATACACGTGTTTTTGATGGGAAACTGACAATTCGTGACCGACTGCGTCTTGTTTCCGCTATTTTGTCATTATAGAGTATGACCGAACATGGTCGAATGTGGTCGAGCATGGCCGAACAAGGCTATAATACACAAGTTTTAGATGGGAAACTGGCAAATTGTGACCAACTGGGGCTTGTTTCCGCTATTTTGTCAATACAAAGTATGACCGAACGTTGCCGCACATGGCCGAATATGGGACGTAGGCTATAATACACGAGTTTTTGATAGGAAACTGGCAAATCGTGACCAACTAGGGCTTGTTTTCGCTATTATGTCATTACAGAGTGTGACCGAACATGGCCAAACGTGGCCGAACATGTCCGAACATGGCCGAGCAAGGCTATAATACACGAGTTTTAGATGGAAAACTGGCAAATCGTGACCTACTAGGGCTTCTTTCTACTATTTTGTCATTACAAAGTATAACCGAACGTGGCCGCACATGGCCGAACATGGGACCTAGGTTATAATACACGAGTTTTTGATGAGAAATTGGCAAATCGTGACCAACTAGGGCTTGTTTTCCCTATTTTGTCATTACAGAGTATGACCGAACATGGCCGAACAAGGGTATAATACACGAGTTTTAGATGGGAAACTAGCTTATCGTGACCGTCTGCGGCTTGTTTCCGTTATTTTGTCCCTACATAATACGACCGAACGTGGCCGTAGCAAGTGCCCATGCCCCCAACCTGGTCTACCGACGTTGCCGATCATGGGATCTAGGCTATAATACACAAATTTTTGATGAAAAACTGGCAAATCGTGACCAACTAGGACTTGTTTCCGCTACTTTGTCTTTACAAAGTATGACTGAACATGGTCGAACGTGGCCGAACATGGCCGAATGTGGTCGAGCAAGGCTATAATACACGAGTTTTTTATGGGAAACTGGCAAATCGTCACCGACTAGGACTTGTTTCCGCTATTTTGTCAATACAGAGTATGACCGAACATGACCGAACATGGCCGAGCGAGGCTATAATACATAAGTTTTTGATGGTAAACGGGCAAATCGTGACCTACTAGGGCTTGTTTTCGCTATTTTGTCCCTACATAATACGACTGAACATGGCCGTAGAACGTGCCCACGTCCCCAACCTGGTGGACCGAGGTTGCCGATCAGGGGACCTAGGCTATAATACACGAGTTTTTGATGGTAAACTGTCAAATCGTGACCGATTGCGGCTAGTTTTCACTATTTTGTCTTTGCAGAGTATGACCGAACATGGTCGAACAAGGCTATAATACACTTGTTTTAGATGGGAAACTGGCAAATTGTGACCTACTAGGGCTTGTTTCTGCTATTTTGTCATTACAAAGTATGACCGAACGTGGCCGCACATGGCCGAACATGGGACCTAGGCTATAATACACCAGTTTTTTATGGGAAACTGGCAAATCGTGACCAACTAGGACTTGTTTTCCCTATTTTGTCATTACATAGTATGACCGAACATGGCCGAACGTGGCCGAACGTGACAGAACAAGGCTATAATACACGAGTTTTAGATGGGAAACTAGCAAATCGTGACCGACTGCAGCTGGTTGCCGCTATTTTGTTCCTACATAATACGACCGAACATGGCTGTAGCAAGTGCCCACGGCGCCAACCTGGTTGACCGACGTTGCCGATCATGGGACCTAGGTTATAATACACGAATTTTTGATGGGAAACTGACAAATCGTGACCAACTAGGGCTTGTTTCTGCTATTTTGCCTTTACAAAGTATGGCCAAACATGGTCGAACGTTGCCGAACATGGTCGAGCAAGGCTATAATACATGAGTTTTTGATGCGAAACTGGCAAATCTTGACCGACTAGGACTTATTTCTGCTATTTTGTCATTACAGAGTATGACCGAACATGGCCAAACATGGCCGAACATGACCGAGCAAGGCTATAATACACGAGTTTTTGATGGGAAACTGGAAATTCGTGACCAAATAGGGCTAGTTTCCGCTATTTACACGACTTTTTGATGGTAAACTGGCAAATCGTGACAGACTGCGGCTTGTTTTCGCTATTTTGTCCCTACATAAAGCGACTAAACATGGCCGTAGCAAGTGCCCACGGCCCCAACCTGGTCGATCGACAGTGCCGATCATGGGAACTAGGCTATAAAACATGAGTTTTAGATGGGAAACTGACAAATCGTGACCGACTAAAGCTTGTTTCCGCTATTTTGTCATTACAGAGTATGACCAAACATGGTCGAATATGGCCGAGCAAGGCTAATACACGAGTTTTAGATGGGAAACTGGCAAATCGTGACCGACTAGGGCTTGTTTCCATTATTTTGTCATTACAGAGTATGACCGAACATGGCCGACCATGGCTGAGCAAGGCTGTAATACACGAGTTTTAGATGAGAAACTGGCAAATCGTGACCGACTAGGGCTTGTTTCCACTATTTTGTCGTTACAGAGTGTGACCGAACATGGCCGAACGTGACCGAACATGGCCGAACGTGGCCGAACAAGGCTATAATACACGAATTTTAGATGGGAAACTGGCAAATCGTGACTGACTGCTGCTTGTTTCCGCTATTTTGTCCCTACAGATTACGAGTGAACATGGCCTTAGCAAGTGCCCACGGCCCCAACCTGGTCGACCGACGTTGCCGATCATGGGACCTAGGCTATAATTCACGAGTTTTTGATTGGAAACTAGCAAATCGTGATCGACTAGGGCTGGTTGCCGCTATTTCGTGTATTATAGCCTTGCTCGACCATGTTCGGCCAGTTTATCATCTGAAACTCGTGTATTATAGCCTTGTTCGGCCACGTTTGGCCATGTTCGGTCATACTCTGTAATGACAAAATAGTAGAAACAAGCCCTAGTTGGTCACAATTTGCCAGTTTCCCATCAAAAACTCGTGTATTATAGCCTTGTTCACCTAGGTATGCTTATCCACATAATAAAGTTTGTCATCTTTGCAAGGCCTTGTATGACCTTAAGAAAGATCCTCGAGCATGGTTTGCTAAATTCAGCTCCACCATCAACTGTCTTGGCTTTACGTCCAGCTCTTATGATCATGCTTTGTTTATCCAAGAAATAGATCAAGGGTACACTCTTCTCCTTCTATATGTTGATGACCTGATAATAATTGACGATGACACTCAAGGGATCGCTCTCTCAAATCTTGTCTTTATCAAAAATTTAAAATGAAAGATTTTGGTCTCCTATGTTTTTTGTAGGTCTTGAAGTATCTTCTAATGATTCAGGCTACTACTTATCTCAAGCCAAGAATGTTACTGATCTTATGTCTCATACTAGTCTTACTAACCCTAAGATTGCTAGCACTCCATTCGACTATAATGATCATATCTTTACCAGTAATGGAACTCCTCAGGTTCACGATTTCTCAGTTTACCATCAAAAACTCGTGTATTATAGCCTAGGTCCTATGATCGGCAACGTCGGTCGACCAGGTTGCGGCCGTGGGTACTTGCTACGGCCATGTTCGGTCGAATTCTATAATGACAAAATCGCAGAAACAAGCCGCAGTCGGTCACGATTTGCCAGTTTCCCATCAAAAACTTGTCCATTATAGCCTTGCTCGACCATGTTTGGCCACGTTCGGCGATGTTCGGTCATACTCCGTAATGACAAAATAACGGAAACAAGCCGTAGTCAGTCACGATTTCCCAGTTTTCCATCTAAACTCATGTTTTATAGCCTAGTTCCCCTGATGGGCATACTCTGTAATGACAAAATAGCGGAAACAAGCCGCAGTCGGTCATGATTTGCCAGTTTCTCATCTAAAACTCGTTTATTATAGCCTTGTTCGGCCATGTTCGGCCACGTTCGGTCATCTTCTATCATACTTTATAATGACAAAATAGAGAAAACAATCCCTAGTCGGTCACGATTTTCCAGTTTCCCATCAAAAATTGGTATATTATAGCTTTGCTCAACCATGTTCGGCCACGTTCGGCCACGTTCAACCAGGCTCGGTCATACTCTGTAATGACAAAATAGCGGAAACATGCCCTAGTCGGTCACAATTTGCCAGTTTCCCATCAAAAACTCGTGTATTATAGCCTTGTTCGTCCATGTTCGGTCATACTTTGTAATGACAAAATAGTGAAAACAAGACCTAGTAGGTCACAATTTGCCAGTTTCCCATCAAAAACTCGTGTATTATAGCCTAGGTCCCCTTATTGGCACCATTGGTTGACCAAGTTGTGGCTGTGGGCACTTGCTACGACCATGTTCAGTCGTAAGGGCAAAGTAGCGGAAACGAGCCGCAGTCGGTCATGATTTGCCAGTTTACCATCAAAAATTCGTGTATTATAGCCTTGCTCGGCCATGTTCGGTCATACTATGTAATCACAAAATAGCGGAAACAACTCCTAATCGGCCACAATTTGCCAATTTCCCAGGGAAAATTCATGTATTATAGCCTTGTTCGGCCATGATCGGCCATGTTCGGCTATGTTCGACCATGTTAGGCCATGTTCGGCCACGTTCGGCCACTTTCGGTCATACTTTGTAATGATAAAATAGATGAAACAAGCCTTAGTTGGTCACGATTTGCTAGTTTTCCATCAAAAACTCATGTATTATAGCCTAGGTACCATGATCGGCTCCGTCGGTCGACCAGGTTAGGGTCGTGGGCACTTGCTACGGCCATGCTCGGTCGTATTATGTAGGGACAAAATAGCGGAAACAAGTCACAGTCGGTCACGATTTGTCAGTTTACTATCAAAAACTCGTGTATTATAGCCTTGTTCAGCCATGTTCGGCCACGTTCGACCACGTTCGGTCATACTCTGTAATGACAAAATAGCAGAAACAAGTCCTATTCGGTCACGATTTGTCAGTTTCCCATCTAAAACTCGTGTATTATAGCCTAGATCCCATGATCAACAACGTCGGTCGACTAGGTTAGGGCTTTGGGCACTTGCTACGGCCATGTTCGGTCGTATTATGTGGGGACAAAATAGCAGAAACAAGTCGCAGTCGGTCACGATTTGTCATTTTCCCATCTAAAACTCGTGTATTATAGCCTTGTTCGGCCATGTTTAGCCACGTTCGGCCATGTTCGGCAATACTCTGTAATAACAAAATAGCAGAAACAAGCCCTAGTCGGTCACAATTTGCCAGTTTCCCATCAAAAACTAGTGTATTATAGCCTAGGTCCCATAATCGGCACCATCGGTCGACCAGGTAGGGGCTGTGGGAACTTGCTTCGGCCATGTTCGGTCGTACTCGATAGGGAAAAAATAATGGAAACAAGCCGTAGTCGGTCACGATTTGCCAGTTTCCCATCGAAAATTCGCATATTATAGCCTTACTCGGCCATGTTCGGCCATGTTCGATCATACTTTGTAATGACAAAATAGCAAAAACAAGCCCTAGTTGGTCACGATTTGCAAGTTTCTCATCTAAAACTCGTGTTTTATAGCCTAGTTCCCATGATCGGCAGCGTCGGTCGACCAGGTTGAGGCCGCGGGCACTTCCTACGGCCATGTTTGGTCGTATTATGTAGGGACAAAATAGCGGAAACAAGCCGCAGTCGGTCACGATTTGACAGTTTCGCATCTAAAACTTGTGTATTATAGCCTTGTTCGGCCATGTTTGGCCTTTTTCGGCCACGTTCGGCCATGTTCGGTCATACTTTCTAATGACAAAATAGCGAAAACAAGCCTTATTTGGTGACGATTTGCTAGTTTCCCATCTAAAACTCTTGTTTTATAGCCTAGTTCGGCCATGTTCGGTCACGTTCGGCTGTGTTCGGTCGTACTCTATAGTGACAAAATAGCGGAAACAAGCCCTAGTTGGTCACGATTTGCCAGTTTCCCATCAAAAACTCGTGTATTATAGCCTTGATTGACCATATTCAGCCAAGTTCGGCCATGTTCGGTCATACTCCGTAATGACAAAATAGCTGAAACAAGCCCTAGTAGGTCACGATTTGCCAGTTTTTCATCAAAAACTCGTGTATTATAGCTTTGCTCGACCATGTTCGGACACGTTCAGCCATTTTCGGTCATACTTTGTAATGACAAAATAGCGGAAACAAGCCCTAGTTGGTCAAGATTTGCTAGTTTACCATCAAAAACTTGTGTATTATAGCCTAGATCCCTTGATCGACAACGTCGGTCAACCAAGTTGGGACCGTGGGCACCTGCTACGGCCATGTTCGGTCGTATTAAGTAGGGATAAAATAGCGGAAACAAGCTGCAGCTGGTCATGATTTGTCAGTTTCCCCTCAAAAACTCGTCTATTATAGCCTTGTTCGGCCATGTTCGGCCATAGTCGGCCATGTTCGGTCATACTCTGTAATGACAAAATAGCATAAACAAGCCCTAGTTGGTCACGATTTGCCAATTTTCCATCAAAAACTCGTGTATTGTAGCCTTGTTCGGTCATGTTCTGCCATGTTCTGCCACGTTCGGCCATGTTCTGTCATACTCTGTAGTGACAAAATAGCGGAAACAAGTCCTAGTGGGTCGCGATTTGCCAGTTTCCCATCAAAAACTCGTGTATTATAGCCTTGTTCGGTCGTATTATGTTGGGACAAAATAGCAGAAACAAGCCGCAGTCGGTCACGATTTGCCAGTTTACCATCAAGAACTCCTGTATTATAGCCTTGCTCGGCCATGTTCAGCCATGTTCGGCCACGTTCGGTCATCTTCGGTCATACTTTGTAATGATAAAATAGCGGAAACAAGCCCTAGTTGGTCACGATTTGCCTGTTTCCCATCAAAAACTCGTGTATTATAGCCTAGGTCCTATGATCGGCAACTTCGATTGACCAGGTTGGGACCGTGGGCACTTGCTACGGCTATGTTCGGTCGCATTATGTAGGGACAAAATAGCATAAACAAGCCGCAGTTGGTCACGATTTGCCAGTTTCCCATCTAAAACTCATGTATTATAGCCTTGTTCCCATGATCGGCACCGTCAGTCCACAAGCTTGAGGCCATTGGCATTGCTACGACCATGTTCGGTCATACTCTGTAGTGGGAAAATAGCAGAAACAAGATGTAGTCGGTCACGAATCGCCAATTTCCCTTCCAAAACTCGTGTACTATAGCCTTGCTCCTATGATCTGCACCGTCGGTTGATCAGGTTGGGGCAGTGGGCATTTGCTACGGCCATGTTTGGTCATACTCTGTAGTGTGAAAATTGCCTAAACAGGCCGCAGTCGGTCACGAACCCCCAGTTTTCCATCAAAAATTCCTATATTATAGCCTTGCTCCCATTATAGGCACCATCAGTCGACCAGCTTTGGACCGTTGGCATTTCTAAGGCCATGTTCGATTATACTCTGTAGTGGGAAAAAAGCAGAAACAAGCCGCAGTCGGTCACGAATCGCCAGTTTCCTGTCCAAAACTCTTGTACTATAATAGCCTTGCTCCCATGATTGGCACCGTCAGTCGACCAGCTTGACGACGTTGGCATTGCTACGACCATTTTCGGCCATACTCTGTAGTGGGAAAATAGTAGAAACAAGCTGCAGTCGTTTGCGAATCTCCAGTTTCCAACCAAAAACTCGTGTACTATAGCCTTACTCCCATGTTCGGCATTGTCGGTTGATCAGGTTGGAGCCGTGGGCACTTGCTACCACCATCTTCTGTCATACTTTGTAGTGGGAAAATAGCAAAATAAGCCGCAGTTGGTCACAAATCACCAGTTTCACATCAAAAACTCGTGTATTATAGCCTTGCTCCCATGATAGGCACCGTCAGTCGACCAGCTTGGGGCTGTTGGCATTGCTTCGGCCATGTTCGGTCATACTCTGTAGTGGGAAAATACCGAAAACAAGCCGCAGTCAGTCACGAATTGCCAGTTTCCCATCAAAAACTCGCGTATTATAGCCTTGCTTCCATGATCGGCACTGTCGGTCGACCAGCTTGGGGCTGTTGGCATTGCTACCGCCATGTTCGGTTATACTCTGTAGTGGGAAAAGTGCGGAAACAAGCCGCAATCGGTCATGAAACACCAGTTTCAAATCATAAACTCTTGTATTATAGCCTTGCTCCCATGATCGGCACCGTCAGTCGACCAGCTTGGGGCTGTTGGCATTGCTTCGGTCATGTTTGGTCATACTCTGCAGTGGAAAAATGGCAGAAACAAGCCGCAGTCGGTCACGAATTGTCTGTTTCCCATCAAAAACTAGTGAATTATAGCGTTGCTCCTATGATTGGCCCCGTCGGTCGATCAGGTTGGGGCCGTGGGCACTTGCTGCGACCATCTTCGTTCATACTCTGTATTGGGAAAATAGCAAAACAAGTCGCACTCGGTCACGAATCACCAGTTTCACATCAAAAACTCTTGTATTATAGTCTTGCTATCATGATCGGCACCGTCAGTCGACCAGCTTGGGGCCGTTGGCAATACTTCGGCCATGTTCGGTCATACTCTGTAGTGGGAAAATAGCGGAAACAAGCCACAGTCGATCACGAATCGCCAATTTCCTATCAAAAACTCTTGTGTTAATAGCCTTGCTTCTATGATCGGCATCGTCGGTCGACTAGCTTGGGGCCGTTGGCATTGCTATGGCCATGTTCGGTCATACTCTGTAGTGGGAAAATAGCGAAAACAAGTCGCAGTCGGTCACGAATCTCTAGTTTTCCATCAAAAACACGTGTTTTATATAGCCTTGCTCCTATGATCGGCATCGTCGGTCGATCAGGTTGGGGCTGTGGGCACATGCTACGGCCATGTTCGGTCATACTCTGTAGTGGAAAAATAGCAAAAACAAGCCGCAGTCGGTCACGAATCGCCAGTTTCGCATCAAAACTGGTGAATTATAGCGTTGCTCCCATGATCGGCACCGTCAGTCGACAAGCTTGGGGTTGTTAGCATTGCTACGGCCATGTTCGGTCATACTCTGTAGTGGTAAAATAGCGAAAACAAGCAGTAGTCGATCACGAATCGTCAGTTTCGCATCAAAAACTCGTGCATTATAGCCTTGCTCCCATGATCGGCACCGTCGGTTGACAAACTTGGGGCCTTTGGCATTGCTACGACCATGTTCGATCATACTCTGTAGTGGAAAAATAGCGGAAACAAGCGCAATCGGTCACGAATTGCCAGTTTCCAATATTAAACTCGTATATTATAGCCTTGCTCCCATGATCAGCACTGTCGGTCGACCAGCTTGGGGCTGTTGGCATTGCTACGACCATGTTCGGTCATACTCTATAGTGGGAAAATAACAGAAACAGGCTGCAATCGGCGCCAGTTTCCCATCAAAAACATGTGTATTATAGCCTTGCTCCCATGATTGGCATTGTCAGTCGATCAAGTAGGGGCCGTGGGAACTTGCTACGGCCATGTTTTGTCATACTCTGTAGTGGGAAAATAGCGGACACAAGCCGCAGTCGGTCACGAATCGCCAGTTTCTAACCAAAAACTCGTGTATTATAGGCTTGCTCCCATGATCGGCACCATCAGTCAATCAGGTTGGGGCCGTGGGCACTTGCTACGGCCATGCTCGTTCTTACTCTGTAGTGGGAAAATAGCAAAAACAAGCAGTAGTCGGTCACATCAAAAACAAGCAGCAGTCGATCAGCTTGGGGCTGTTAGCATTGTTACGGCCATGTTCGGTCATACTCTATAGTTGAAAAATAGCGGAAACAAGCTGCAGTTGATCACAAATCTCCATTTTCTCATCAAAAACTCATGTATTGTAGCCTTGCTCCCATGATCGGCATTGCTATGACCATATTCAGCCATACTCTGTAGTGGGAAAATAGCGGAAGCAAGCCTCAATCGGTCATGAACCGCCAGTTTCCCATCAAAAACTCATGTATTATAGTCTTGCTCATATGATCGGCACAGTCGGTCGATCAGGCCGGTGCCATACTCTGTAGTGGGCAAATAGCGAAAACAAGCTGCAGTCGGTCACGAATCGCTAGTGTCCCATCAAAAAGTCGTGTGTTGTAGCCTTGCTCCCAGGATCAGCACCGTCGGTCGACCAGCTTGAGGCTGTTAACATTGCTACGACCATGTTTCGTCATACTTTGTAATGGGAATAGAGCGGAAACAAGCCGCAGTAGGTCACAAATCGTCAGTTTCCAACCAAAAACTCGTGTATTATAGCTTTCCTCCCATGATCGGCACCGTCAGTCAATCAGGTTGGGGTCGTGGGCAATTACTACGGCCAAGTTCAGTCATACTTTGTAGTTGGAAAATAGCGAAAAACAAGCTGCAGTCGGTCACAAATCACCAGTTTCCCATCAAAAACTCGTGTATTATAGCCTTGCTCCCATGATCGGCACCGTCGGTTGACAAGCTTGGGGCCTTTGGCATTGCTACGGCCATGTTCGGTAGGTCTACAAGCTTGGGGGCGTTGGCGTTGGCATTGCTACGGCCATATTCGATCATACTCTGTAGCGAGAAAATAGTAGAAACAAGCCGCAGTCGGTCACGAATCGCCAGTTTCTCACCAAAAACTCGCATATTATAGGCTTGTTCCCTTGATCGGCACCGTCAGTCGATCAGGTTAGGGCCGTGGGCACTTGCTACGGCCATGTTCTATGATACTCTGTAGTGGGAAAATAGCATAAACAAGCCGCAGCCAGTCAGGAATCGCCAGTTTCACATCAAAAACTCAGGTATTATAGCCTTGCTCCCATGATCGGCACCGTCGGTCGACAAGATTGGGATCATTGCTATTACTACAGCCATGTTCAGCCATACTCTGTAGTGGGAAAATAGTGGAAACAAGCCGAAGTCGGTCACGAATCGCCAGTTTCCCATCAAAAACTTGTGCATTATAGCCTTGCTCCTATGATCGGCAACGTCGGTCGACCAGTTTAAGGCCGTTGGCATTGCTACGGCCATGTTCGGTCATACTCTGTAGTGGGAAAATAGCAGAAACAAGCCGCAGTCGGTCACAAATCTCGTATTATAGCCTTGCTCCCATGATCAGCGTCGTCGGTCGACCAGCTTAGGGCCATTGGCATTACTATGGCCATGTTCGTTCGTACTCTGTAGTGGGAAAATAGCTGAAACAAGCCGCAGTCGGTCACGAATCGCCAATTTCCCATCTAAAACTCGTGTATTATAGCCTTGCTCCCATGATAAGCACCGTCGGTCAATCAAGTTGGGACCGTGGGCAATTGCTACGGCCATGTTCGGTCATACTCTGTAGTGGGAATTAGCAGAAACAAGATGCAGTCGGTCCCGAATCACCAGTTCTCCATCAAAAACTCGTGTGTTGTAGCCTTGCTCCCAAGATCGGCACCGTCAGTCGATCAGGTTGGGGCGGTGGGCACTTGCTATGGCCATTTTCAACCATACTTTTTAGTTGGAAAATAGCGGAAACAAGCCGCAATCGGTCACGAATCGCTAGTTTCCCATCAAAAACTCGCGTATTATAGCCTTGCTCCCATGATCGGCACCGTCGGTCGATCAGGTTGGGGCCATGTTATGTCATACTCTGTAGTGGAAAAATAGCGGAAACAAGCTGCAGTCTATCACGAATCGCCAATTTTCGATCAAAAACTCGTGTATTATAGCCTTGCTCCCATGATCGGCACCGTCAGTCAACCAGCTTGGGCCCGTTGGCATTTTTACAGCCATATTCGGTCATACTCTATAGTGGGAAAAGAGCGGAAATAAGTCGCAGTCTGTCACGAATTGCCAGTTTCCCTTCAAAAACTCGTATATTATAGTCTTACTCACATGATCGGCACAGTCGATCAATCAGGTCGGTGCCATGGGCACTTGCTACGGCCATGTTCGGTCATACTCTATAGTAGGAAAATAGCAGAAACAAGCCGCAGTCAATAACGAATCTCCAGTTTCCCATCAAAAAGTTGTGTGTTATAGCCTTGCTCCCAGGATCGGCACTGTCGATCGACCAGCTTGAGGGCGTTGGCATTGCTACAGCCATGTTCCATTATACTTTATAGTGGGAATATAGCGGAAACAAGCCGTAGTAAGTCACGAATCGCCAGTTTCCAACCAAAAACTCGTGTATAATAGCTTTGCTCCCATGATCGGCATCATCGGTCGATTAGGTTGGGGCCATGGGCAATTGCTACGGCCATGTTCGATCATACTCTGTAGTTGGAAAATAGCGAAAACAAGCTGCAGTCGGTCACAAATCACCAGTTTCACATCAAAAACTCGTGTATTATAGCCTTCCTCCCATGGTCGGCACCATCAGTCGATCAGCTTGGGGCCGTTAGTATTGCTACGACCATGTTCGGTCATACTCTGTAGTTGAAAAATAAAGGAAACAAGCCACATTCGGTCACGAATTTCCATTTTCCCATCAAAACTCGTTTAATATAGCCTTGCTCCCATGATCAGCACCGTCGGTCGACCAGTTTGGGGCCGTTGGCAATGCTACGGCTATGTTCAGTCATACTCAGTAGTGGGAAAATGGCGGAAACAAGCCGCAGTCAGTCACGAATCGCCAGTTTCCCGTCAAAAACTCGTGTATTATAGCCTTTCTCACATGATCGGCACCGTCGATCGACTAGCTTTTGGCCGTTGGCATTGATATGGCCATGTACGGTCATAATCTGTAGTGGGAAAATAGCTGAAACAAGTCGCAGTCGATCACAAACTGCTAGTTTCCCATTAAAAACTTGTGTATTATAGCCTTGCTCCCCTGATCGGCATCGTCGATCAATCAGGTTGGGGCCGTTAGCATTGCTACGACAATGTTCGGTCATACTCTGTAGTGAAAAAATAACAAAAACAAGCCGCAGTCAGTCACGAATCGCCAATTTCCCATTAAAAACTAGTGTATTATACCTTGCTCCCATGATCGGCACCGTTAGTCAACCAGCTTGGGGTCGTTGGCATTGCTACAGCCATGTTCGATCATACTCAGTAGTGGGAAAATGGTGGAAACAAGCAGCAGTCGGTCACGAATCGCCAGTTTCCTATAAAAAACTCGTGTATTATAGCCTTGCTCCCATGATCGGCACCGTCGGTCGATCAGATTGGGGACGTGGGCACTTGCTACGGCCACGTTCGGTCAAACTCTATAGTTGGAAAATAGCAAAAACAAGCCGCTGTCTGTCACCAATCTCCAGTTTTCGATCAAAAACTCGTGTATTATAGCCTTGCTCCCATGATCGACACCGTCGGACGATAAACTTGGGGCCTTTGGCATTGCTACGGCCATGTTCGGTCATACTCTGTAGCAGGAAAATAGCAAAAACAAGCCGTAGTCGGTGACAAATCAGAAGTTTCACATTAAAAACTCGAGTATTATAGGCTTGCTCCCGTGATCGGCACCGTTGGTCGATCAGATTGGGGCCGTGGGCACTTGCTACGGCCATGTTTTGTCATACTTTGTATTGTGAAAATAGAAAAAACGAGCCGCAATCGGTCTGGAATCGATAGTTTCACGTAAAAAAATTATGTATTTTAGCATTGCTCCTATGATCGACACCGTCGGTCGACAAGATTGGGGTCGTTGGCATTGCTACGGCCATGTTTGATCATACTCTGTAGTGGGAAAATAGCGGAAACAAGCTGCAGTCAGCCATGAATCACCAGTTTCATATCAAAAACTTGTGTATTATAGCCTTATTCCCAT
>JAOTAX010000008.1:24144077-24165735 GCA_025629825.1 Erythroxylum guanchezii | reverse complement strand
ATAACTGCTTCTTGATTCTTTAAAGAAACGGTTATTCAGTTGAGTCTTGTAACTAACTCAGACTGATGCTTCCGTCTCATTTTTAGCGTCTGCTTTTTGCTTCTGTCTACTTTTTGCTTCCGTCTGCTTTCGCTTAGCTTCCGTCTGCTTTCGCTTAGCTTCCGTCTGCTTTCGCTTAGCTTCCGTCTGCTTTCGCTTAGCTTCCGTCTACTTTCGCTTTGCGTCTGTTTTTTGCTTCCGTCTACTTTTTGCTTTCGTCTGCTTTTGCTTAGCTTCCATCTGCTTTCACTTAGCATCCGTCTGCTTTTTGCTTTCGTCTGCTTTCGCTTAGCATCCGTCTGCTTTTTTATTTCGTCTGCTTGTTTGCGTCTAGCTTGCGTCTGCTTTTCATTTGACTTCCGTCTGATTTTTTTACGTCTAGCTTGCGTCTGCTTTTCATTCGTCTGCTTTTTGTTTGTCATCAAAACTTATTAATCGTAAAGTCATTTTGACTTAACAAACTTATCTATTTGCACATATCTTAGATGAACATATGGATGCTCAACAAGAAGAATATTAATAGAAGAAGAGGTTACATTTTATTGAATTACAAAAAAGTTATATTAATTTTGAAATTGATTATTTGAGTTTTCGAGGTGAGTGTTGTTCACAACTAAAATACATAATAATGCTTTTGGATTATACAAGGAATGGTTATGCAATCTAATGCATGAAATAACATAGGATGATATCAATAAAGAATTGAAAGCCACTTTCCTTGATGGCTCGAGAAATACGTAAGTTTTGACTTACAACAATTAAAATGGCTGAATTATCATGTCAAAGTGTTTAAATGACATTATACTAATTAATATGATAATTTTTTTTAACATGTATGCCTCAAAAAATCCAATAGAGAACGAATTCATATGTGATCTCACGAAAGGACCTTTGAGAGCTGTTAAATCGTATCTGGTGTATTTTGTTAATGGATACAAATTTCATAGAAAATATTATTGTCATAGCATCGCAATCGTAAATAGTGGAGTTTGCATACAGGGAGAATTGATAGATTACTATGGTAAATTATCAAGATACTTGAAATTGAGTACCTCGCATTACCAATAAAACAGAGTTTGATATTTAAGAGTGAAAGGTTTGATCCATCTTCTATTGGAACAAAAGTGTATAGCTGATAAAATCTAGTTGGAATCAACCAGCGAAGAAGATTTAGACAATTTGAACCTTTCGTGTTAGCGATGCAAGCAACTCAAGTGTATTATGTCCCTTTTCTCAGCTTAAGATGACATAAGTCAAATTTGTTGGTCATTTGCAAAGTAAAACCTAGAGGGGTTTTTCAATTACGTAGAAAAGGAAAAAAAATAAGAGATTTGAAAGTGAAGCGTTTCAAGAAAATGTTCATGAAATAAATGCATGTGTAGCGTATGACAAGAATGAACCTTTGAACGATCCAGGTAATGAATATGTTAAAATTTCATCTAGAGAGGATGGGGAATCTATAGAGGGCGAGAGATCTGAAGAGGAGCTTGACTTTGATTCTAATTATTCATAAAAAAATATGATGATGATTTTGATCTACAATTAAGTAATGATAGCAATTAATTTGTGTAAGTAATAAATTATTATATGAATAAATTTATTATTGCATCCACAATATATTGTTCTATTAGTGGAATAATCATTAAAATGTGAATTTCAGGTAAAAAATATGCCACCCTCGACAACTTCCAACACATTTTCAACTTCACTTTCACTTTAAACTACCATTAATCATGCTTCATCTAACAATCAAGAAGGGTTAAAGCTCTAACTTACTTGTTTAGCTCCACGATTCTTCAGATCTTACAAACCCTAGCATTTTCCCTCTTTTCTCTTCTCTTCTTCGACGATGCTTCTCTTCTTCTTCTCTTCATTTCCTTTTTCTTCTTCTAATTTCTACTCTTAATAAACATGAAAGGTCTACTTTGCCCTTCACTTAAGCCTTATGTCTTATAAATCTTAAGTGACTTGCCCATTTTGCCCTTCATTCAATCTTATAACATTAACACTTAACTTCATTTAACCTATGCCATACAAATCCTACTAACCTTGACATAGATAATTAGCTCCAGAAATTAATCCATCAAACCTCATAAGTCATGTAAATCATGCTTAATTCATCAAGAAAATTTTGGGGTCCAACAGTTAAAGTGGAATACGAAATAGGACGCATCGTGATACATGAAAGATAA
This sequence comes from Erythroxylum guanchezii, assembly GCA_025629825.1. NCBI lineage: Eukaryota > Viridiplantae > Streptophyta > Magnoliopsida > Malpighiales > Erythroxylaceae > Erythroxylum > Erythroxylum guanchezii. The sequence continues at coordinate 24,163,504 of JAOTAX010000008.1, read as the reverse complement.
TACTCACATTTAAAAAACTTATCGCCACGATTCGTGCATTTGGTTTCTTTAACTGAGTAGAAGTTTCATGACTTTTACCTTACATCTATGACCTAAGTGGGAGATTGATGTTCGTTGGTTTCACCATTGGTGATGGATCGTGTCTATTGCTTTTCTTTTGAAACCTCATGTCTGTCCGACAAGGAGTATTTATCCTTCTGTTGTTTTGATGGAAGACAACAAGGAGTATACAAATTGTGAAAGGGTTTTTTTTTTTGACACGAATTGTGAAAGGGTTTTGGATCCCTAAGCTTAGCATTATTCTGCACACACCATCTAAGTGCATTTGCCAAAAGCTGAGAAGAGCCCTCACACCTATTTAAATCTCTCAATATTAATGACAGGAGATATGAGATCAAAATTCTGCATTTCCATTTTTATCATAATAGACATGTATATCGTTTCTTTTCATTTCTAACAAATTCTACATCCCTTTTATTTTGGAAGATCATATGGACAAACAAAATTTTTAATGTCATGTTCATGTTGTACATAACATAGTAATGGGTAATTTGTGGAGATGGTTGGGATGAAGTTTTGCCACTCTCAATCTCAGCTCTTTCTTTCCACTTGCCAAACATGAGTCAGTCCATACTTTCGTTGACTTGCAACAATAAGTAATTTTGCTTTGAATTGAGAATATGCTCACGATCACAAATAACATTCTTTTAAAGATTAATTCAAATATTTTCAGGTTAGATATATATCATTTCTAAATTTTGAGGACCGACTATGACTCGCATATAATTCAGAATCCTACACCAAAACTCGATGTTTGAAGTGAAAAGCCCGAGGTACGACTAGCCTCTTCAACCTGCAACGATCCCTGCTTTTTATCTCAAGCTCAACTCAACTCTTTGGTCCACAGTTACCGTATCCAACAAGTCGTACTCCAACATAGGAAATTTGAGCAACCACGCTCAAATTGGTTTCTTGTTGCATGTCTTCAACCCATTTTAGGATTCAGATCCATGCGAATGGCTCACTGTTTGGATTAAATTTTCTCCAAGTTTCCTCACACTGTCACGCACTCCTTTGCTTTGAACTTGACCCTGTAACCAAAGTGTAATTGGCGGACAAGTAGCTTTCGGGCTTCCATCTTCAGCCGGGAAAGAAAGAACAAACCTGTCCTAGTACAAGCCTTGTTTTAACAGTCTTACAAGAAATACACTTCAAATATTTACCCTTTTCTTACCTAGAAGTGTTTTCTGGGTTTAGAATTGCCATGCCAACAATATTTTTTTTTGGGTCTCTTCTCATCAGCTATTCTAATCAATATTTTAAAAATCAAATAAATCAGTAAAATTAAAAATTAAAAATTTAACCGATATTAAATTATTATAAAATCGGTATATAATAAAGATTGAACAAAATTTAAATTTTAAAATAAGATTTAAAAAGAAAATTATTCTTATTCATTAAAGAGATTAAAATTTAATTTAAAAAGAAAATGTAAATTGATAAATTAATTTATTGATTAATTTTTAATAACAAAAATTATTAAAATAAATTGATCAATTCAAAATCATTATAGTTGCACCAGTTCAATTTTTTAATCAATTATTTTAATTTTTATCTTTCCTCACTTTCATCCCTCCTGATTGTCAGAAGAATGAGAGCAGCACCAAATCAGTTTTACCATGTTCATACGTTCTGCAAAGGAATGAATTCTTGGTGGTTGTGATACAGCCCTTTAACCTGTTTCTTAACTTTTAACATCTAAATGTATAATGGAAAGTATCACCATTCTATGCTAGGAACCAGGATCCAAATTGGTCTTGACTTCAATCAAGAAACCATAAAAAAGTTTCTGCTTTCTACGAAAACAATACTAGTGTAAAAGATCTTCACTGAGTGTGCATTGCAACGGTAAGTGACAAGAGTTATACTAGCCTGATTTGGCTTCGCTTGGCCTAGGAATTCTTTTGTACTCGTAGTCGTTTATGTCCACTTTCTCCTGCAAAACCTGTGCATAACAGAAAGCCAAGTGACCAAATGCCTTCGGTATATTAAGTTGATCATATGACTACACAAACTGTAGTACCTTTAGTTCTTCTTCCAAGGAAATCTTTTTAGGCTTGTAAGCATCAACAGGTCCTTCTCTAGACAAAGCTTTTCTCGACTCAGTAATTTCCCATTCTTGATCATCTTTCACTTTAGCAATATCCTTGCTGGATCACCACATTGGTTCAGGAAAATAGTACAAAGAGTGACAGCAATAATCACCGAGAAGGTTTTGATTGTCAGAATGACAACAACAATCATAGGGAATATTTAATTATGACGAGCAAATCAAACAAGAAACCACATTTCCATTACAACATATTAGTTACTGGTTACCACCAAAGCAAGTATGCCATATGAATGACAAAATGAATGTCACCAAACGATACTCAAACTAATAGTCCCAAAATTCTAAGTTCCAGCCCCAGATAGATGCTATCATAACCTTAATATCTCTCCAAAATGTTATTCCCGTATTACAAACAATCGCAAAATTCAAAGTTTTATTCTCACCCACCTTTAGATCTTAAATTCATTCACCATAATAATAATAATAATGACTGGGAATCGGAGACTATCAAGAAGAGAAAAAGGCACAAACCTGCCTTGCAACAGTTGAGCAAGTCCTAGAGCGCCGAAAACGGTGAGGGAAATCATGGGAAGCCCATATCTCACAAATGGGTACTTCCTTCCCCATCTTCTAAACTTGGATACCGATGGCTCTGCCTCTTTATTGGGAGTGGGTTTGTTATTAACATTTGTATCGCTCCCAGCTGTCGTCATATTCAAAATTTGAAGCTGCCTGCGTAGAGGATGTTAAAAAAGATATTAAAAAGGATGTTAGGGGTAAGGGCAATTTGGGGATTGCGGAAAACTCGGTGTCATGCGTGTATTAACTATAAAATATCAAACTAACTGTAGTAAAAAGCCTTTTAACTTAATTTTACCTCTGTGTACCCTTTTGATACACAACATAACTCGAGTCCTCGGGTAATAAAACTTGAAACGGTTTGATTCCATAGAGAAGTTTAGCGTACGGATTTTGTGAAATTTATTCTCAACACCGTAATTTTGCTAATATTTTTTAAAATTCTCCCATTTAATTTTTAAGTTATTATATGAATAATTGAAATTATCGTATTAACTTTTTATTTTATGATTTCTTCGAAACTGGGTATAATACATTCTTTTCTTCTCTTTTTTTTGCGAGCGGAGAAAATTAAATCCATTGATCAAAGAATTATAAGGTAAACACACATCAACCACTGGTCCAGCTGCATTTTGTGACTAAACCAATCAAGTTTTCAGCCTGGGAGAGTTATGATATTCGGTGTAACATGTTGCTTACTTATCTTTAGAAGTAATTTCATTATAACCTGTCGCTTGTGCTTTTGTTTTCCTTGGAATATATCCTAAGGTCCCAATATGCTAAATAAAAGTTTGAAGTTGGTGTATTTCTCTTTGTGACCCCATCTTCTTTGAGTGAGCTACAACAATATTTCGGACCAAGATGCTTGTGAGCATAGTAAGTTAAGTATCTTAAGGACTTCACTCCATAAACGGTCGTGTATCCACATTGAAAAAATCATTACTGACAAGTAATATTTTAAACTTATATTGTGTGAACATCCTTTACACTTTTACAAAAAAAAAAACTCAGGGAAATAGCAGTATTTCCATCATTAAAAAAAAAATCCATCATAGCTATCTCTAGCTTATCCTTCACTTTAGTTTCAAACCAATTGTAAGCTAATGAATCCAAAACATCAATTACAAAGATAGGAGAGTCATCACTAAGATATTTCATTGAATCATATGTATTAAACTGAACAGTATCCTTACCAAATTCCATAGTCAAAGTACCATTGTGGACATTAATTTTTGTTTTAAGTTTAACTATCTTTAAAAAGGCCTTACTAACAAAATTAGGGCTGATTGGTCATCATTTTCCATATCTAAGATATAGAAGTTAGCAAAAAAAATCAATTTTACTTTAACATATACAAGAACATCCTCTATTAACCCCTTGGGATATGCGTTGGATCTATCTGTTAATTGAATTACCACCCTTATCTTTTTTAACGGTCCTACATTAAGAGTTGAATAAATAGAATATGGCATGATGTTTATGAATGCCCCTAGATCTAACATTTGTTTTCTACCTTAGAACCACCAATAGTGAATGGTATGGAAACCATACTTGGGTTTTTACATTTTTCTAGAATGGTTTTTTGAATGACCACAGATAAACTTCTTCCCAGCCTTACGTTTTAAATCCCTTTCATCTTTTGTCTTCTTTTCATCGTATAAATTCCTTGTACGAACTTAGCGTATCTAGGTATTTGTTTAATTGCATCGAGAATATTTACCTCACATTTCTGAAATCTCTTATATGAATTAGCATTTTGTTCCCATCTTCAATTATCCTTTAGTGCATCTAGAAAAAGGAGGAAGTATGGCTAAAGGAGTCCTTAGACATGGGCCCGCCTTCCTTTGCTTTAGTGTGTTTAATATCTTTTGCCCGGTAATTTAATGGAGGTGGGACTTTCACAAGCTGCTCTACTTTCTTTTCACTTGACAATTAATAGCATTGGAAATCTCCTTAGGATTCACTATAGTTTGTGATGGTAGTTTATTGGAACCTTGAGTGGCTAACTGACCTATCTGAGTTTCCAAATTCTGAATACTAGTTTTTGTTTCATGTTGTCATTTAACAGTTTTTTTTTGGTAATTCAGAAAAAATTAATTAATAAAACCAAGTTATGTACATAAAGCTCTAACCCAAGTGCCTCGAAGGACAAAAACTAGTTCATAGCAACAAGCCACACTCCTAACAATATTTAACAGTATTAATAGCCAATGCTTTAACAATGTCTTTAAGAGACATACACGAAATAGAAGATTGGCTTCTGGTGGCTATCTCAAAGGATGTGATTATCAATATTGTTGAAAATTGACCATAGGTTGATTCACTAGAGTATTATCATATTGTAAACTCATATGGTCTCTCCAACCAGGATTATATGTATTTGAATATGGATTGTACCAACGTTGAGCTTGTCTCGGAAAAATTCCTGCTACATTTGTTTGTTCTAACAATTTTTTTTATAATATGGGACACATATCGATTGGATGTCTTACTACCAAACGTATTCCACAAGCCTTCGCTCTTTCCATTTTTCCCATAGCTAATTGATAAATGACTGCAATAAGATCATCCATACTTTTTTCAAGAGAAAAACTTTTGTCTCATTAACTTGTTAAGTTGAATAGTCCGTCCTCGCATTAAACTATTAAAAATTCAATGCCATATTAGTGATCAATGCCCGAGCCACAACTGGTGTTTTATTAACAAGTGCTCCTCTACTAGCAGCATCGATAATACTCCTATAGGTTTAGGACCGTTCCTAATATTTTATAGGCCCTGTGCAAAGTAAAAAGAAGTTCCTATTTTTGCCTATTTTTGGGCTCTCACATAGAATAAAAATAAACAAAATATGGGCCCTTTTTATTATTCTTTGTGAGGACAAGAGTAAACCCTATTTTGTTTCATTTTATTTTTTATAAGAATAAAAATAGGCCTTATTTTATCAATTAGAAGAATGGGCCCTGGGCAGGTGTCCACCCTGCCTTTGCCCAAGGCTGGCCCTATATAGGTCTATAAGTGACCGATAATAATCTCACCACGTCGTCGATCCCACAACATATCCCTAACTACCACCTATGCCTGAACATGTAAACACAAATAAACATTAATATCATTATATAATGGAAACTACCTTATATTTTACTTCACTATGCATCTATACCACTTACTTACTGGTCTTTAGAATTTTAAACTGCAACTTATCTTGTTAATTGCATACCATCATCCTCTAACCACAACCAATCACCGTTCTTTAGTTTACTCAATAAAAACTACAATACTGTAAAGACATTTAGTTATCTTTATTATATGGCTTTGCCCCATACATCACACAAACTTCAACCAAAGTCCAAATAGTGTGTGTTTGTAAGCTACTCACTGACTCTTCATGCCTATATTTACCTATGTTGTTTCAATAATGCTTATGCACATCACAACATATAAAATTTATCTAGAATACCTTTCCTTTTCACACATTTGTAGCATTATCATCTGTATCCTCACCCCAATAATGGTACTCTCATCTATCCCTTCTTCAAAAGCTAGCACTAATGGCAATATTCCAACCATCCATAATTAACCACCTCTACTTATTATACCATCCACTACCCAATATACTACCACAGCATCATCCTTATATCATGTTGCGAGTCTCAATCACCATTGATTATTTAACCCCTTTTCATTAGTTCACTACAAGATGCCCCCTCAATATCATAGGTATGTGCCAATCCTCCATCCTTATTAAGGTCCATACCTAAACCCCACCCCTAAAACACCTAGCTATATAATAGTGTAACTAACTCGTTAAAAAAGAATGAAAGAAGACTAGACTATCATACCACCACTATTGCATTTGATGTTGGACCAACCTTGCTTAAATAACCCTTCAAGCACTCTTTATGGCATCCAGCGATAACCGAAGAGTTCAATGCACTTCTTTCAAATAAAATATGTCTTGTACCTTAGAAACTGACAGCAAAATGTTATTAGATATAAATGGATCTACCATATTAAGAAATAGCCTGATAAATCTGTTGTCAAATATAAAACCTGATTAGTTGAAAAAGGCTTCTATTAATGACAAAGTAATGATCTTTTAAAGACAACCTTATTATCAAACTAGCCACTATTCACCTATTATTAGCTTTAGTTATCATTAACAGTTGGCCTATTTGATAAATTGATGTTGACACTACTTTTTCGTAAGGGACTTTATATGATAAAGTCTTCAAAAGTCAACATCTATATTTATTGATCCTAACTGTCTCAAACATGTGCGTAAACTTTAGAAATCCATTTACGATCTTCATCAAGTGCACAACTCCTATTTAGATATATCTTCATCAAACACGGTACATGAACTCTATAACTTCCTACTGTTAGTTGGCTTCCACAACTCCTATTTAGATATAACCCTCTTCATGCTTCACAAAACTGGTATTGTAATCCACTTCTTAGTCTATATTGATGATATTGTCATCATTAGTTCCTCTGCTACCTCTATCAATTAAATTATCTCCACCTTGGCTTAATTTTCACTTAAAGACCTCAACTCTCTTTCTTACTTCCTAGTTATTAAGGAATAATTTTTTTGGAAGTTAATAAAGAGTTAATTAATAGCCATGAAAGGCATCATAAAGGGACATTACAAAATGTTTCAGACAAAATAAGACACAAACACTAAGTGTCTCATAACTGTTTAAGCAATCATACTGAGAAGAATTACGTTTATACTTTCCAATAACATGAAAATTTTCATTAAAATGAAACCAAATAAATAAAGTATCAAAACTAGAATTCTGAAAGATAAACTATAAAACCCATTATCAATTTGTAATAGAGAGCTTGGAGCAGGAAAAATGACCAAAAGATATTCGATTGTCCAAACTAAATCGTGATCAATATAGGGAGTAAGGTAAGACTGACCTCTCTCCACCAACAACACAAACAGCACATGTCCCAGTTGGAGCAGTTTCATCTTCATAATATTGCCCCTGAACATGCATGCTGTAAATAGTGTAGTCGAGACAGATGACCTCAAATAAATTAACAAGTTGTCGAATAACTTACACTGACACCAGCTTTCTTTATATTCTTTTTCATCTCATCTCCAACTTGTCCTTTCCGATGCAACCAATATAGCTTGTTGCACCAGGAATTTGAAACATCCACTGCAAGAGTAACAAAAGAACATAAAGGAAAGAGCAAAAGAGTTTAACTTCAATGACATATATCTGTATCAAATATACTATCACAAAGGTAGGGGAAAACCTGGGCAACTTTGATTGAATTTTGAGTAGCACCTAGAAGTATTATAACAAATTACTACCCATGAATTAACTTAAAAAAATATTAATAAAGGGAGGATGTTCCAACAATAAGTTGGACAAATTGAAAGTGTAAAGATGACCTCAAATCCATAAATTTCCTCATGTAAGACGTCAGGATAGTACCTCTAGCAATGTACTCCACATTCTGTTTGTTAGCCAATTCAGCATACCTTCAAAAAGACAACATTAAAATCTAAAATGAGTGTCAAATAAAGAAATTAAAAAAAATGATGAATCAACAATATCATCTTTCTCAAGAAGAGATTGGAAAATTCTACTAGTGCAGATTTTTCCAGCTAAAGCCCTGAAAATCTAATAAATCTGCAAAATAACTGACAGGCTTAAAAATTACGCGGGCCAGTGCTTATCTTCAGCCAAGATAGCGTCGTTCAACTTGAAGCCATATCTGTTCCAGAAGTATATAATAAACAATATGGGAAAAAGAAAATGGAAATGGAAGCAATTCTATTGCAGCAACATAAAAATTCAAACTTCAAATTTATATGCTACTTGAACTAGCTTAGGGAATACAGACAACTAAACAAAGTAAGCATTGAGCACTATTTCTAAGTATTAACGCCCCAAAGATTCTAATGTTTTAAATACCCATATCCTTCTCCGCAAGAACAATCCCTAAACATAGCTCCGGTTTAACAAGCACAGAAGAAAAAGCAGATATTATCCGGGAAGCCATATTAGGAACGTCATGAGAACTAAACAGACAAAGAAATTGCTCAGGTCCATATATTCTCACAACATAAAAGAATAAAAAATAACACTTGTTTCCACGAACACTCAGAATCAAACGTCGGATCAAGCAATCATTGAACGGAAGTATATGAAAACATTGCAACAGAAATGAACGTATTGAAGAGCTTAAGGTTTTAGTAAACTGACTTTTGCAAGAACTCGTCGTCCACGACAGCGGAAATGTCGAGAAGCAGATATCCCATGCCCAACAGAATTCCCTCGTATACCATGTCGGTCGATCTTAAGTTCTTAACACAGCCGACACTTAGCCGATGGGAATATGCTAAGACTCATAATTATATAACAAATAGTTTCTAAAATATCTTAACACATTAATGTATATAAAAATAATTTAAGTAATATAAATTATAATAATCAGAATGTGACTCTCTACATTTTTTCTACAAGCATTTGTAAATAATGCTTGAGTACCTATACTTCTATTAATGTTGTGATCGAAAGTTTGGATTTAGTTTGCTTTTTATAGTAAATTATGTTCCTTTAAGTCCACTTATCAAATTAGTAATAATAAATTACAGTTTTTAAACAAGCTAATAACATAATTATCAAGTTATTAGGGTTCATCTGGTAGCTAGTATGAATAGTGTCTAATATTTATATTTAAAATTTGACAAATTTATGAATTGAAGAAGTAAAAAGTATATAAATAAAAATATTTTAATTTTTTTAAATATTTAAATTATCCTATATAAAAATGACTATGATGTTTTCTAGATATAGTGTAATAAGAGCTAGAAATATATTTATGAAAAAAATATGGGTTTTACTATCATAACACTAGTTTACACTATTCATAATGATATTATATATCATTTTTGCAGCGTCTATGAGCACATTGATAAGTTTTGTTTTTTAAAAAATAAAGATTGATGAATAATTCCTCAAAGAAATAGGTGAAAAGTAAAGACTAACAATCAATGATCTAAGTTCATTTAGATATCAAAAACATATTGATTTTCTTATTTTATAGGTCTCTAAGAAAATGAAAAGTACATGGTATGTGAATAATAGATGTTCAGTGATGCATATCAATTTATAACTTTTATAAATAAAAATTGAGCATTTATCACATTTAAAGATAATGTTAAAAGTTTAAAAAAATTGGCATAAAAAAAGTTGGTAAAAAAGATCACACTACAATCGATAATGTGCTTTTACTTTATAGATAATGTGTTTGTACTTTTGTATATTAAAGCATAATTTATTATATGTTAGAAACTATGTAACAAAGAATATAAACTATACTGTGGGAAAATCATGTATTGTATATGGAGTTATTAATAAAAACATTATATGTTTGGATAAAAGAGAAGGGAAAATTTGTACAATTTATCTTAATGATCTCTCTAACTAAAATATGAAGTCTTTAATTTCTATAAGTAAAGATGTATAGATTTGATATAGGAGGCTTAGACATGTAATTATATATATCTCATCTACAATTTTTAACTTTAAACAACTTTGTTAATGAACTTCCAAGTATCAAGTTTGAGACAAAGAAGGTACGTGGCACTTGCTATATTGGAAAATATTTCGAAAGTTCTTTCAGGAGCAAAAAGTCAGTAACATCTACTAGACTTTTGCAATTACTTTATATAAACTTGTTTCAATATAGTAGAGTTACAAGTTTAGGAGGAAATTTTTATATTTTTGTTATAACAGATGATTTTAATATGTTCAAATAGGTTTTGTTATTAGCCTGTAAAGATGAATGTGTTGGAATGTTTGTTAAATTTGCTAAAATAGTTCAAAATGAAAAGGAACTCTTCATTATATCAATTAGGCAAATTATGGTAGGGAATATGAGAATGAAAATTTTAAAGCATTTTTTTAAAGATAATGATATCCTTCACAATTTCTCTACTTATAGGACTCTTTAACAAAATGGAGTTATTTATTAAAAAAAAGGACACTGCAAGATATGGTTAGGACAATGATAAATGACTGTGACCTTCCAAATTACTTTTGGATGGAAGTTATAGCAACCACATCCCATATTTTCAACAGAGTCTATGTAAAGCCAACTTTGGATAAAATATCATATGCGCTTTGGCGTGGGAAAATGCTAAGATTAGATAATTCAAAGTATTTTAAGTGGCATATTTTGAATACTAAGGATAACTTAGGAATGTTTGATTCCAAAGCAAATGAAGGAATACTTTTTGGTTATTCCTTAATTAGCAAAGCATATAAAGTGTTTAATAAGAAGAGTCTTATTATTGGAGAGTTTAGCATATTGTGTCTATGAATCTAACCCTCATGCTTTGAAGAAAAATCCTGAAGAAGAAGAAGAAAAAGAATGATCACTAAGATTTCCCATATGAGCTAATTAAGTATATTGTTAAACTAAGTGAGGAAGATAAGAAGGATGAGGAGCTTCGAAGAGAGTGGAATTCCACAAGAATCATCCTCTAGAACAAATCATAAGTAGTATTCAATAAAGATAATTGTTATATCACATTTTACAAATATAGCATGCCTTTATTTTTTTTCTTAAATTGAGCTTAAGGTTATGTAAGAAACCCTTAGTCATGAAAGTTAGGTTCTTACTATGAATGAAGAGTTGAACCAATTTGAAAGAAGTAAGGTGTGGGATTTAGTACTTATACCTTAGGTACCAAGTAGATGTTTACAAATAAACTAGAAGGATTAAGTGCTATTATAAGAAACAAAGCTAGATTGGTGGCTAAAAGGTACAATTAAGAGGAGGGTATAAATTTTAAGGAAAAATTTGCACTAATAGCTATATTAGAAGCCAATAAATTGTAATTGCAATTGCAAATTGAATTTTAAGTTATTTTAAATTGACATCATAAGTGCATTTTCAAATAGTTTTTTACGAAAGTGAACAAATATATAATCATCAATATGGCAAAACTTTTCTAAGGTTCCAACCATAAGGCTATGTTAAAACAAAAGAATAAGAAAGTCAAGATAAGCCTTATAAGCATCAATAGGATTAAAAGACATCAACTAAAGCAATAGGAAAAATCATCTCATTTTAATTTCCATATATAACTGATAGGTTGTCGTTAGCTTACAAATTTAATCCCCTACTTAAGTTGATTTGTAGTATAGTGAAGCAACGGTATCGTCCCACAGAGATCAAAACACAAGGAAGATTTTTTTACTTTCAAGCAAAATATGCATGAATGTTATGCATAAACCAATGATAGATTACGTGACACAATAAGACAAGATTGGGGGATTTGTTTGCTTGCATTAAAAGTAAACAAGAAAAGAAAAAAGAAGACGTGATTTAAGTTCAAAAAATTAACATAAAGCTGAAAGTTTTCAAGAGGGAAATTGCTAGGAAATTTTGAGTAAAAAGTTCAGATTAATTAAAGACCAATTGCAAAAGTTTTCACTAAATCTTTAGATTGTTTTTAATCATTGAAAACGAATTATTTATAAGATTGGAAAATTATGGTTCATCAAGCAAAGATAGATGCATTCAAAACAAGCATGACATCCAAAATCTTCTTGTTAATGCATTAATCCAAAACTAGCATGAACAACACAATAACAAGAGTATTAAGATCAAAATTAAGACTGCTGAACCTAAGTTAATTTTCAAGAAAGCTAGCATGTCTTATAAAAATAACCATGAATTTAGCTAATAGCCTCAATACTTGGAAAAAAGAATTTAGTTTATGATTTTAATTAAAATAAAGTTCAAAAATCATTATAGAAAACATAATGCAGAATTTGGGTATAAGAAGAAGAAGAAGAAAATATAAAATTAGGGTTTTACCTAGAGACAGAAAGAGAGAACGTAGGAGAGAGACAGAGAAGAAGAGAGATTCAAGTTCAAAGAAAAAAGATAAAACGTGAACACCCCCCCCCCCCAAAAAAAAAAAAAACTAATGCTAAAGGACCCTATTTATATTGTAGAAAAGGATTTCTTTTCCAAGTAAAAGTAGGTCTTTTCTTTCCTTGTAGAATTAGGATCTTCTAGAAGCTTCCCTCCAAGTCAAACACACTTCCTAGGGCTTAAATGGCAATCTACACGTGCTTTCATATAGGCGCCATGTGTCCCAACATGCTGACGTGGCAGGTGACGTGGCATACTGATCGGACATCAAGTGTCATCCACATGTACCAATCAGGTGCTGCCAGCTCATCAATTCTCCTAAAAAGTAGGGATCTTCATTTCTCTCAATCTATATATCCCCTGACTGTCTGGATTGTTCCTAGATCCATTTCTCGTAGTGGTGAACAAGAATCTTTCGAAATGTAGAAATCCTAGTTGAAGTAGGATTCCTAATCCTTTTGGGATTAGGATTTCACCATCCCTTGCCAGGTTTAGCTCCTAATTCTCATTTTGCTAGATTTTCTCCAAAATAGGAAATCCAAAAGGATTAGGATTTCACCATCCTTTGCCAGGTTTAGCTCCTGATTCTCGTTTTGCTAGATTTTCTCCAAAACAGGAAATCCTAGTTGTATTAGGATTTGGGGAATCCTAATCCTAATAGGATTAGGATTTCTGCAACTTTGGTCACCTTAGGGTATTTCAACTTCCTTATTCTGAAAATGACATCCAAAAGTCCTCAATCTCCCTCTTTGGCATAATTTTCCTTACTTGATATCTAAATCACTTGAAATGATAAAATCAATATAAGTCATGTGATTTAGACATTAAATGAGAATAAACACTAAGTGTAAAAGTATAAAAAGATAAGAAAATATGAGTGCATCAAATTCTCCCACACTTAGCTATTGCTCATCCTCGAGTAAGGAAAAAGAAAGAAAGACAAAAGAAATATACTAAAGAAAAGTTGTGACATGCAAAAAGCTAGAATGGATGTAAAAGAAAAGGAAAATGTGTATGCAAATGTAGGGAAACTTTTCTTAAGTGTTATAGCCTTTCTCCCAACCTCCCAACAACATCAAAGAAGCACAAGCATCATATACAAAAAGGAATCCGTGATATTCAATCCATAAAATTAATGAACTTACTCTAAACGTAAGAAACAAGCAAGATAGCATATAAGACTTATAGGAAATCTATACCATGTCAAAATAATATGTCCTCTCACTGTTATACTCTCCAACATTCAAAGTGTTTAAGGCTCATATGTGTTTAACTCTCATAAATTCAAGCAATGCAATGCTCTACCATATGCTTGCTTGTCAATCTTGAATATAATACTAAATATACATCCACAACACAAATCAAAAGGTCTTAACAAGGATATAACTTGGTTAGGCTAGGGGTGAGGTAAAAAAAGGTAAAGAAAATGTTAAGTATCAAATAAAGCAGAGCATAAAAATAATCAATGACATACATGTCGCGCACCATGCATAACATCAAACAATTAAGCATAACTCAACTTTTCATTTGAACTTTCAATCCCAATAATATTGAACAAGAAACTCATGTAAGGAATCCTGTTCTTTTATTTTTACTCTTGGTCTCAATCCTTTTCGTTTTTTTTTCCGAATACTCCCCCTTAATAATTAAGCATAAAACAAGTCATATACCACAGATAACCAAACATGCACAACCTCCTCAAGTTTAACTCAACAAAAGCATGCTTTACTAACCATGATAAGGGTTAGAAAGATAAGTGAAATAAGAACAGGTTAAGCTAAACATGGATAAAGCAAAGAATAGGTAATAAGCTTAAGTGGGCTAACTAGTGGTCAACATGCTTTGGGTTGGCTTTTTAGTTAAGTGGTTTAAAATCCTAGGGGACTTTATCATGTTTATGTAATGCATGCACAAATGTAGTCTCAATAAGATATGAAGTAAGTTCTACAGATACAAAGCATTGAATGAAATCACACATCAAAGAGACATGTTGAAGGTTCAAAAGTTCACATGGGACAATCATCTATTAAGTCAACATAGTGTAGTTTCAAAGTCAGTCTAAATACCATCATGCTCAGAACTTACATAAAAACACATTCATCAAATTTATGATTCAAAAATCACAGATTAATTCTCATCTATAACATTCATGTTTTTATCAATCATTGGGAGATAAAAAGACAAAACCAAACACTTAAGGTGCAAAATATGCAAAAATAGAAAAAAATTTTGATTTTTTTTTTGAATTTTTTTCAATGTTTATGGGTTTAATGCAAGTACAAGTGAAAACCTTCAAATTCAAGCAAGAGCAAAGGTGCGTTACATTAAAGCACGAAAATCAAGAAAATATTCGAACCAATCACTAGCTAAAACCCAAAAATTTAATGCAAAAACTAACCTAAATCCTCCCCCACACTTAAACACAGCATTGTCCTCGATGTTGAAATCAAAGCAAGAAGAGAAGATAAAAACACACCAAAAAGAAATAAATTCCCAGAAGAAGAAGAAGATGATGAAAAACGTAAAGAGGAAAAGAAAGGGAAGAGAAATCAAATCTGGTTTTTGTATGATGGGTTGCCTCCCATTCAGTGCTTTTGTTTAACATCGTTGGCTCGACGTCATATTAATGCCCCTCACTCCTCATAGACAGGCTTGACAAAGTGCATCTCCTCTAAGGTAGATTGAAAACCTTCAAGGAAAGGCTTCAACCTATGGCCATTGACTATGAACCTCTTACTTGTATCCATGCTTTCAACCTCAATTGCACCATAATCAAAAACACGTGTAACAATAAAAGGTCCAATCCAACGAGATTGAAGTTTACCTGGGAAGAGGCGAAGGCGTCATTGAAAGAGAAGAACTTTTTGACCCACATGAAACTCCTTCCTACTAATCATCTTGTCATGGACTGCCTTCGACTTCTCCTTATAAGTCCTCATGCTCTCGTAGGCATCATTCCTTATCTCCTCCAACTCTTGCAATTGTAATTTCCTAAAATTTTCAGCCTCATCATAGTTTAAGTTACATTGCTTAATGGCCCAAAACGTTTCGTTCTCAAGTTCTACTAAAAGGTGACAAGCTTTCCCATAAACCATCCTAAAGGATGACATTCCTAAAGGGGTCTTGTAAACTGTTCTATAAGCCCACAATGCATCTCCCAATCTAAGACTCCAATCCTTTCAATTAGGTTGCACTGTCTTCTCCAAGATAGACTTAATTTCACGGTTAGAAACTTCAGCTTGGCCATTTGTTTGAGGATGGTATGATGTGCTAGTTACTTCTTCAACATGGCCTTAAAAGATAGGTTGCAAAAGTGGGTCCCCCTATTACTAATTATTGCTTTGGAAATGTCAAAACTGTCAAAGATGTTAGCCTTAACAAATCCAACAATAACCTTAGCATTATCAGTTCTAGTTGGAATAACCTCAATCCATTTAGATACATAATCCATAGCAAGCAAGATATAAAGATAACCATAAAAAGAGGAAAAAGGACCCATGAAATCAATACCCCAAACATCAAATATCTCACTAAAAGTCAAAGTAGTTTGCGGCATCTGATCTCTCTGAGTTATGTTACCAGTTCTTTCACATCTTTCACATGATTTATAGAAGTGGAACATATCTTCAAACAATGAAGGCCAAAAGAAACCACATTCAAGCACCTTATGAACTGTACGCTTGATACCAAAATGACCACCACAAGAATAAGTATGACAGAAAGTAAGAATGGAATTAAACTCATCTTGTAGCACACATCTCCTAATAACTTGATCAACACAAAACTTCCACAAATATGGATTATCCCAATAATAATACTTATCATCAACACGGAATTTATCTCTTTAGGATTTAGACATACCTGAGGGTAACTCATTAGTAACCAAAAGTTAACTAAATCAACATACCATAGCCGAGGAGTAGCATGGAGGACGACATATAACTATTCATCAGGAAAGGTCTCCTTGATAGGAACAACATCAACTCCCTTGGCATTAAGTCGGCTCAAGTGATCAACAACAAAGTTCTTAGCTCCCTTCTTGTCCTTAATCTCAAGGCCAAACTCTTGTAGGAGCAAAACCCATCTGATAAGGCGCAGCTTGGATTCCTTTTTCTTTAAGAGATACCTAAGCGCTGCATGATCAGTGAAAACAACAACTTTTATGCCAAGTAAGTATGACCGAAACTTTTCAAGAGCAAACATACTATCAAACAATTCCTTCTCAGTTGGATGGTAATAACACTGAGCCTCATCCAATATCCTAGAAGCATAAGCAATCACATGCAAAGACTTCCCTATACGTTGCCCAAGAACAACTCTAACTACATAGTCACTGGCATCATACATAATCTCAAAAGGAAGCTCCCAATTAGGTGGTTGGAGGATAGGTGCCATTGTCAACTTGTTTTTCAACAAGTCAAATGCATCCTTGCACTCTTGGGAGAAGATGAACTCAGTATCCTTGGCTAGCAACTTGCATAAGGGTGTGGCTGCCTTGTTAAAATCCTTGATAAACCTGCGATAGAAACATGCATATTCAAGAAAAGATCGAACATCCCTCACAGAGGAGGGGTAAGGCAAGGACAAGATAATATCTATTTTAGCTTTATCAACCTCTAAGCCATGTTCAGAAACCACATGGCCCAAAACTATCCCTTGTTCTACTATAAAATGACATTTTTCATAGTTTAAAACAAGGTTAGTATCTATGCATCTTTTCAAGATCAAAGACAAGTTTCCTAAACAATGATCAAAGGAATCACCATAAACAGTAAAATCATCCATAAAAGCTTCAATGATCCTCTTAACATAATCAAAAAATAAGTGGAATCAACAAGGTTAGGAGATGCCTTAGAAGCATGAGATGGTTGCTTGGGTTAAGAAGAAGGTTTGGCACCCTTTAGGTTAGAGGGTGGTGCCGTCAATTTTGGATTGTTATTTTCAGCCTTCAACTCATCCTCCTCATCCAAAATAATCACTTTGTCTCCAATCTCCTTACCACTACTTAGCTTAAGTGCAAAAGCACTTTCCTTGCCTTACAGCCCTTGGGACAATAATTTTCTAGAATTTTGGGCCTCTATCCTTGAACATTTGCCTCTTAAGATTTTGGATGCCCGACCTTATCTCTTGCTAAAAAGATTTATAATCTTGTTGAAAAGACATGAAATTTTTCTGTATGGACAAGGTGTTAGATTCCATAGTTTTCATCATATCCATAACCTCATTCAAAGAAGGATTAGAAGAAGAAGAAGGGTTAGAAGGTGGCGGCATAGGTTTGGGAATGTTCGTTTGTGGTTGAAACCTAAGGGGGTTGAGTGCTCTTACTCCATTTGGCATAGGTGATTGCCGAGGATTCCCATAGCGAAGGTTGGGATGATCTCTCCATCTCAGATTGTACATTTGAGAGTAGGGATCATACTTTCTCTGTGGGCTGACATTAAAAAAATCACCAACTACATTCACATGGTCAGTAAAATCATCTGGCATAGTAGGACATCTATTAGCATTATGACCATGCATGGAACAAATAGAATAGACAATAGCTTGCATATCACCACTCATGAAGGATCACATCATAGAAGTAAGCTCATTAATCTTGTTCTATGAGTCGAAGACACTTACCTCATTCACACGTCTATGATCAGCTCGGGTGCCAAACTGCTTGGAATTTGTAGCCATATCAGAGAATAAATGCCTTGCCGCTTTGGGTGTTTTGTTTACCAAAGCTCCACCACTAGCTACATTAATAACACTCCTATCTAATATTGAATGAAGAGTTGGTAAGAAATTTGGTGGTGGGAACATTGATTGCAGAGCTTCTCGAACCTCTCCTAATACTCAAACAATGATTCACCATGAGCTTGTCTTATCCCATATATCTCCTTCCTAATGTTGGCGACTTTTGAAGTTGGGAAGTACTTCTCCAAGAAAATTATCTTAAGGTCATTCCACGTCCTTACAGAACCAGATGAGATTGAAAACAGCCACTCCTCAGCCGCCCCTTCAAAGAAAAAGGGAAAGCTTTTAGCTTGAGTTGCTCCTCCTCCACACCATTCAGCTTCATTCCATTGCCAATCATGTGGAACTTTTTAAGGTGAGCTTGTGGATCTTCACCTACAATACTGTTAAGATAAGGAAACTAATGGATAAAACCAGGTTTTAGCTCAAAGTTAGCATTCTCAACATTAATACAAAGAGGATGGTTCTCTAAGTCAGGAGCAGCAACTCCTTCAAAGTCTTTTATTGTGCGACTGCCATATCTTCTTGGTAATGGTAAGTGTGAATGATGTCAGGAACAGGAGGTGAAGATGAACCAGAAGCGTTGGGATCAACGTAAGTGCTGGATGGTGATCAGTCGGTGGGCTGTGCACGTGTGAAAGGTAACTCCTTCTCAACGTTTGGTTGGAAAAGTGGATTTAACAAATGGCGCTGCTAAAGGATGATGGGATTGTGCAGCGGTGTATGGGTAGGTGTTCGTGTGGAATTAATCAAGAAATCTGTGTAGAATTGGTCTAAGTCAGCTTGTTTTTGATCTGAGAGTTGCTCTTCGGATTACTGGGACATACAACCTTCAAAACAAAAGTTAAATGCACCAAATCATAAAAAGAGAGGACATTAACACGCAAACTATAAAAGAAAGCTAAAAATCAACACTTTGATCCCGGGAAACAGTGCTAAAAATTTGATAGGTTGTCATTAGCTTACAAATTTAATCCCTTACTTAAGTTGATTTGTAATATAGTGAAGCAAGGGTATCGTCCCACAGAGATCAAAACACAAGGAAGATTTTTTTACTTTCAAGCAAAGTATGCGTGAATGT
>JAOTAX010000008.1:24094970-24111078 GCA_025629825.1 Erythroxylum guanchezii | reverse complement strand
TGTATGTTGAATATGAAATGTGAGAATAATTGAATGTGAAATGCCAGAATGAATATGAAATGTGGAAACAATTGAATGTGAATTATCGGACTTAGATCCAATGACTTAAAGCTCATAAATGTGCACAAAGAGCCACAGACTCAGTTATCAATGAGACTGGTATCTACAATGTGTATGTGATAGTTATGAAATGAGCCCGGTATCCACAAGGGATACAGGACAGTAAATAGGTGCTCAGTCATAACAAAGTAAAAATGAAAGTGAGTCACATGTGCATTTGCATATATAAATTGACTTGTATCATATAATTGATTTGAGATGATTACTGAGTTGTTAGAAATACAGTTGAAGGATAAATGAGGATGTGTTATATGAATTGCTAG
This sequence comes from Erythroxylum guanchezii, assembly GCA_025629825.1. NCBI lineage: Eukaryota > Viridiplantae > Streptophyta > Magnoliopsida > Malpighiales > Erythroxylaceae > Erythroxylum > Erythroxylum guanchezii. The sequence goes on along the minus strand of JAOTAX010000008.1, from coordinate 24,110,695 downwards.
TTTATCTAATATATTTGTGAAAGTATGATAATCTAGATGTACTTGATAAAGTATGATGAAATGTGATGTGATATTTAATGCTGAATGATATGAAATACTTGTTGAAATGAGATATGATTTGTCTCTGAGTTTCTGACCTGAGTGAAAATATCAATGATGGTTCACTCATTGAGTTCACAAAACTCATCAAAATTGCAACGTTAATTTTCAAGTTCAGAGGAGACCTAGCTAGTTTAGTTGAAGCAGCTTCGGCATTTGAAATTGGGTTAGTATCGAGATCAGTAGTACCTGCAATTTTCACCAGTTATTTTTGTATCTCTCAATTGTTGTACAATGTACATGTGAATTTTAGAATTGTAATGACATTTGAGACTTTCTATGTTGTGAATAAAGATGGAACAAAATGATTATTGGAATGTTTTATTATATGAGTGATGATTATAAAATGTGTAATGAATTGATTATTGGAATATGTACAATGTACATGTGAATTTTATAATTGTAATGACATTGGAGACTTTCTATGTTGTGAATAAAGATGGAACAAAATGATTATTGGAATGTTTTATTATATGAGTGATGATTATAAAATGTGTAATGAATTGATTATTGGAATATCATTCGGTATACCAGGCATATGCTCTATGAAAGTGGTATGTTACAGTTACAAATCTAAGTGTTTTAAGAGGGAGAATTGACACACCCCTCCAAGTAGGAGTGTAATAAAACATTTAAGGATGTGTTTAGGGAACATCAAAGGGATGTGTTCCAAATGTTCCATAGTTAACCATGAAATCGACCAAACGAAGAAAATAAGCAAGTTGTCTCTTGTCTTGCTTATGTGTGAGATTCTTCATTGAAACCCCTTAATGACTATGACTTGCTATTAGGAAATTGAGGATTATTATGGTCTTCTTAATTGGTTGTCGAAGGTATTGGGAGAAATGGGACTGGAGTATAATCCTTTTAGATGATCATGTTTTCTTAAATTTTCTAGTAGTTTGAAGCTAAAGGAAAGACATGAATGCATAAGTATAATTGCATGAGTTGCATAACTATGATAGCATATGTTGCACACTATAAATGATACACAATCACATTATTCAATCTTGGTGACACATATTGTTTTGTACAATATGAAAGATTGAGTGTGATGTGAGAAAGAAACCAATTGCACTTGATGTTTAATACATTCATGAGTTTTATGAGTTAAAACTCACAAAGGAGACTGAATGTGATTAAACATGTGTATCAAAATGTCTTGGGGTTTGAGAGGCATAACTTGATTTGTTCAAACGTGTGGAGAGTGACAATCTTTCATTTTGGCTCTAACAACCACATTGTAAAGCGATTTTGTTTATAGGCCTAAGGTTGCACCCACAACTCAAAATTACTTCAACTATTATTTGTTTTCGGCTCTGTATGTTCACTTGATGAGTATGTTCTGTTTAAGTGGAAGCATATTTTTTAAAAATATTTCTTTGTGTGAGTGGGAGCTTGTTGGAATTTTATAGCTTAAGTGCTACAAATTCCATTTGACACATCAAGATATATTTGAAAGTGCTTGGGTTTCATGTAAGGAGCTAACCCTTAGCTCAAGGGAGCTCATGTAAGCTACAAGTGGCTTGACATATCTTTCCATTAGCTCAAGTGTCTAAAGCTAGCTTAAGGTGAGCTCGTGGGAGCTCATTAAAACTACTTAAAAGCTAGAAAGCTGGGGATATGCTCAATTGGACTCAATTGAGATTACCCCAGCTTATCTTTGGTTTTTAGGAACTGAAGCTAGCTATAAATGTGTTTACACTAGTTAAGCTAGAAGAGCTAATTAAGAAGCATGAGTTGGAGTTGAAACCTAAAGCTTAATGGGCAAAATTGGTAGTGCTTGATGAAGGAATCTAGCATGCTTGAGTGCATAATGGACACTATGGTGTACCATGAGCTATAGCACCCCATAATGCATCTTCCCATACATGCACTTAGAGTGCAAGTTCATTGTCTCCATTGGATACATGAATTTAGCCAAGAAAGGATTAATTTGGCCAAGAGGTTGAATTCGACCAATAGGGAAGATTTATCATGCACCTTGCCGCAGAATGAACGTACATAACACCCTTCACCAAGCTATGTGTATTTTAGATGAAAGGATATGTTGTTTCAGCCAATGGTTATAACCATTTGGCCAAAAAAAAGGGGTTCATGTACAAGAATGAATAGTCATGAGTGTATCATCATGACTTTAAGTGAAGATACACGACTCTTTGCCCAAAGGATGTATTCCTTGGCCAAGAGTCATGATTTTTTGCCAAGAGACATAACTTTTGGAAGAGTCATAATATTTTGTCAAGAGACATAACTCTTAAAAGAGTCATGACTCTTCAAAGGCACCTTTTGGTGGCCTATAAAAGGGAATTCCGTAGTTCCTTTGAGTTTTGTGATGTGAGTTTTTTTCTTTGAGCTGAAAACACTCTCTTCTTTCAAGTCTTCATGCGTTCAAACACTCTCCTATAAAATAGTTGTTAAGCTTATTAAGAGCATTGTGGGTGAACCATAAGGATTGTTACTTTCAGAAGTTAGCAACTCTTCCGACATTAGTGCGTTGTGACAAGATCGGTTTACTCCATTTATTCCAACCACGACGAGTTGGAGAAGATGGAGAAGCCATGAAGGATCTCCACAAGGGAGGCAAAACATCAAGCATACAAGGAGTTATTTTACTGCGTTTCAAGTTAGTATATCAATCTACTCTTCTTAGTGACATGCATGAGATCTTGTATGCTTATGAAATCATGAGATTTCTTGTTTGAGTTATTACCTGTAAAGGGATTAGTGGTGACATATCAACTAAAAATGCAATATAGGAATCTTTTGTAGTTTAGGAAATTGAGCATTAAAGAAGATGATAATCTTCAATAGAGTTTGGAGAGTAAATGTTGGACAAAAATTATTTAACTGAAATTTTATAAATTGGTTCTCTGTTTCTTACTCTTTTAATGATTGTGTTTGTTTTGTAATTATTTTATAAAAATTTGTTATTATTATTTATTATATTAGGCAATCCATTCATTGTTTATTAAATAGGGAAAAGAAAAGTGTACACGTGCAACTCATTCATGCCCTTCATATGTCTCATTCAGGGACAGTACTTTGAGTTACATTCAAACATATCTTAAAAGTAGGGATAAGTTTCATCTATCATCAAGCCTACAAGAGTTGTCCTCTAGTTACATTCAAACATATCTTAAAACTAGGGATAAGTTTCATCTATCGTCAAGCCTACAAGAGTTGTCCTCTTTCGCTCTTGTGCAGAAAGTTGCGACCATCTATTATCTGTTCTTTTAACTGCTACGCAAAATTTCATTCGAAAGCTTACTGAGACTGTCCAACAGTTACTGGTGTGGCTTTACATGGGATAAAAATATAGATTGGGCAGCCTATATTTATGGGAAGTATCCGATTGATTCTGTTTTGATTCTTAGATGTTATATATATGGACTAGAACAAATTGTAGGAACTTCAATCAACAATAAAAGACTGAACAGAAACTTTTAACAAAGATTATCGACTGGAAACTTAAATGTTTACATTGCAAAAGGTACCGATGCACCTCTTAATCCTAATACAACTTTGGGAACAGTCCCCATGCATCTGATCTTAACATTTAGCTTGTGGTGTGTAGCCTAAGCATTTAGGATGGGATGCTACAAGTCTTGTTCTTACAAGCATCGTATTTTGTAAGCTATGGACTTATTCTACTCCTGGTCTGATTTTGTGCTACAGCAGTGACACAAGTCTTTGTTTGTATTATTAGTTCAGTTTCTTATCAATATATTCCGTTCAGTACCAAAAAGAAATGTATGCCAATGAGCTCAAGGCCAAATAAGATAATTTTTAAATAAAAAAATATTAGCCATGCTTTGACAATCAATATACGCTTTCATTATAGAATTGCCCGAAAGATACATCATTGTTACATTGATTCTACAGAGCAAAAGCCTAGGTTAAGGAACCTAAAGAATAGCTCGGTGAACTAACAAATCAGGGAAAAGACGGCTAATATACAAAGAATCGCCGAAAGAGATGGGTGCTAATCTACACTTTTGGGTATATCGGATTTGAGTTTAAACATTTACACATGGGAGACAATATATATTCTCACCCAAAGCATTAACAAATGGGAGACTTGCTGGCTCAAAAATGGGAACTCACAAAATTGGACGGGGTCACACTCGAAGATGAAGGGGTAGAAGGATGCAGAAAAGGGCTCGTAGCATCTCCAGCTCCTTCAAGGTCAAGCAGTGGTTTTAGTCTTCTCTCAACCTCACTGCATTGCTGGTTGATCTCTTCAAGAACCATAGATAAGGCCGACTTGCAGGCTTCCTCATCCCTGAATGCTAAGGTCCATCTGCCATCAACCAAAGCTTTTCCCTTTGTCCTTCCCGAGGAGATAGCTTTTGCAGAATCAACAAAAGGTAATGTGGATGGACGGATCCGCAAGTGCAACCATTTCGAGTGCTTGTCATCAATTTTAGGCTGAGAACAGGAAACAAATTAAAAGCTAACAGTTGAATATCACCACTCTAAGCAGGAACATATTCAAGTCAAGGCAGGCTATTAGAACCTCTCCTAATTATGTTATTCTAGAGGCAGGGAAATAAGTGTCATTAAAATATCTCAGCCAATAAACATTTCGAGCACACATGCAATAAACTTTCTGTAAATTCGCAACAAAGTTAATAACTTACTTTTGAACCAGCCAAAGGAGCAGTAAGTCGGACAACTCCTCGATGTTGCTTCAAAGGCAATTCTTCTGCAAGCAAAAGCCATCCAGAAGTACCCAAGGAGACTGCTAGAAAGCTAAAATGGCGTTCTTTTCCTCTTTCAAATGCAATCCTACAAGGCACAGCATCAACTGCATATGGCAGTAATCAGAGGGATGCAAATGTGAAATATTCATCTCATTGTGGGCAATATAACCTTGAAAAACAAAACCACCATGTGGCCAGTTTTACTAAAATGAAGCTGCAAAAACATGCAATAATCGGAACATAATATGAAATTAGAGTCAGAAAGAAAACTAACCAAGATTCACCTCAGTGCCTGATTTTGGACCTGAAGTATCAAGGCCAGCAGTTTTTGCACGAGAATTTTCTGGGACATCAGTTGCAGGATGGGGAGGCTGCTCAGGATAAGCCCGACCAAGGGAAAAGATTTGAAGTTGATGAAGAAGTACAAACACCTAAAGCGGAAGGATCAATAAAAGAAACATCAGAAAGTACACAAACGGACAGAACTATCAATCATAGCCATAATATAAACAGTAATTCTAGTAGCTATAACAGAAATATTAAGAATTTACAGGGAAAAAACAGACATGCAACAAAAGCTATGATTTAAATAAGAAACAGAAACCTAACTGCAAGAAATAAAAGAATTTGAAATAAACCTTTGCTAACTCCCACATCTTTTCACCAGCAACAAATGACGATTCATTTGGAAGAACATCTGCACGGGAAATAGATTGGATCAAATTCTAGCAAATAACAAGGCAACCCTAAAACCAGTGATAGAAAGGTACAATGTATGACAATTCATAAACAGCTTTACCATCATAAGGGGAACGTTGTAATGGTAAGAGAATGCACTTTGGCTCTTTATGAGGAGAAGCAGCTTCAATTACTACAAGTACACAAGAAAAAAATCAAGAATATATGCAAATATTCAATTGACTAACATGGCATTCCAAATGTTAAGACTTCCACAAGTACCTCTTTTGCACTTCTTCCATTCATCACATAGAACTTTTATAAGTAGATCAGGCCAGCTACCTCTGATCTCCTCTATGAGCGCAGTAATGCAATTCTTGTATGAATCCTTTCCACAAGAAGCAATGAACTACTGGCTCAGTAATGCAAGTAGGGGATACAAAATGGAGATACGGCAAAGTATAGAAAGGCATACAAAAGAATCACATTTCCAATGGAAAAATCATTGAATTACTATATTAACAACATATAATGCTTACAAACATACAATGACAATTTTTAGCAAAGGTCTAACCAAATATTATACCTCATTCATGGAGTTAGTGTCTGATATTATCTTTTGGTTTGCTGTTTCTTCTTTTGAATTTTACTTCTAGTGACGGTAAAAATCATCTTACATCTACCTTTTCACAAAGGTGCCATTCTCCACTGTACATAAGTCACTAATCTCATATGTGGAATAGATATAATTTTCAATGAGGTATACCAATCTTGACAACCAGAGATGACATGCAAAAGGTGTGCTTCCCCTTTCAAGGACATCTTAATCAAAAGGATCAGCAACCCACTAAAAAATATGAAAGTCTTTTGACAATCCTAGCACAGAGTAACCACATTGTGCAGTTTTTACAAGCATCACTTTGTAGTTCTATAACAACACTTTGGAATGCAGTTCTTTTGTTGTTTCTTATTTGAAATTCAACTTCTAGTGTCAATACTTTACAGCTCTTTGGGTTTTGTTTGAATTTCATAGGTCTAAGATTTTGTTTAGCACTTATTTCCATGTTTCCATTTAAATAAAGAAAAATATATTGTATCCTCCATTTGATGGCATATGATTAGTGTTGGGAAACAATTACATAATTTATCATAAGTTGATACTTACACAATGCATATAGGGGAAATGAAAATGATTAGATGAGACTTGTCCAACAAAACTATCAATAATTTGACAAGTTTAAAGTCATATAAAACTCAAATCATTTGCTACAAAGAGAAACTTACTCTCAGTAACTCAAGATGATGGTAGTTGAATTCTTCTTTACTGTATGGAACTAATTGACGCAAAAGCCATCCTCCAACCCAAAATGTCTCGGCAGATATATTAGACCGGCAGAAGAGACTCACCAATGCATCAAGTACCTGTAATGCACTCTCATCAAAATACTAGCTATTGTATATAAGCTCATCTTTTGTCAGAAATGACAAAGTGGAGTCTTCTCAGTCAATTAGTATAATGGCTTTAACACAACCCTTAAAATTCAAAAGAAATGGGAGGAAAACAGTTACAGCTTTTCCTTGAATGAATGAGGAATCAGAGAATATCGAAACCAATTTAAGAAAACATTCATGATATAAAGCAACTTGATATCATAACTAACAATTTTCTTCTAGAAAAGGTTTATCTCATATCAACAGGGGCATGGGGAACAGCAACCTCAAGTATGCCACTCTGAAGGTTTGGCAGATATCATAATGGACAAGCATGCCACTTTGAACACCACAGTTAGTCTTAAATCCTATGTCCATAGAGATGATCTCAGAATTTTCTTTGTGCGAGCTGCCTTTTTTGTTTTCTACTTCAATTATTCAGACAGTTTCCATATCTGAATCTTTTTAGATCTCTGCAATTTACAACGACCTGAACCAGCTTTTCAACTTTAATCTCAAATAAAAAATCCATGGAATCTTTAGTATATTTACATGGTTTGGTTTTCAAATTCTCCAGCCATAATACACAACAAATCCATACTCAAAAGTGTACCAGTTAACACATAATTGCTTAATGAGAATGTCAAACCATGTGGGAAACTGAACTAGCTATGCACCTGATGGCCAAAAAAACAGAGGAAGTTTATCTGAAAAAATAGCTGTATTGATTAGGAAAGTGTTGAAGAGAAAAGAGAGCTGCATCTTGTAGCAGGAAGAAAAACTTACCTGAAACCTATGTACACGTAGGCTTGAGTCCACCTCTGTGGAATAGGAATCTACTCCATAATGCTCCTGTTAAGTATCATAAACAGGAAGTAGAATCACAAAATCTGAACATATATTTGATTATAGGACATCATAATACATATAATTCTCATTGATCATACTGTAATGGAAAGCTAGTGCCCTCTTGATGCAAAATTTGGAAAAGGTATAGATGAAATAATGAATAATAATCCAAATTCAGCACCAGACTATCCATCCACTTTCCACACACAACACAAAAGTGTAACTAAAGGTTTGGAATGAAAACAGAAAAAAAGCAGATTTTGCTAACTGACACAGAGTGTGTGTGTGAGAGAGCCAAATAGGATTGTAAGCACTATGGCATGGTTGCTTAAAGATAGAGTGCTACCAGAAGTAGTCATACATGACTCTCAGAAGGTTTGTTACTCATTCTAACGTGCCAAAGTTACATAGCTATGAGTTTTATCAGATGACAAACAAAGCAAGGTCTTTTCTTTTTCTGATCAAGGCATATTTTAGTAATACCCTGACCTGATGTTACATCAACACTACAAAAACGGAAATTAAAATATGTAAGTAGAGATGGAAATGAGATATTGCAACAGCAGTGCAGAAATATGATCATTATTGTCCTTTGTTAAGAAAACGACATGACAGAGCTGAAAATACAGTTCATCACATTTGATTTTCGCTTTCTGTCATAGTTCATGTATTTCATTAAATTATCATCATGAGAATCAAGCTTTTCAATGTACTTTATTTCAATTTCATGAATAAAACCATAACTCTCAATGATATTTTAATGTGACAAGTCCCCCAATGACTCACTAACTTGGTCAATGGATGATATCCATACAATAACCTCGATTAGATGAACTGACATAAGTTGTTGAAAACCCATTCTTTACTACAAGATAAACTAATTGATATCACTGAAGCAATTGCTAAAGAATAACCAAATAAAACTTCAGTTAATGTTTACTTTTATCTCTGGCACAAAGATTAACCTGCATTCCAAAACTCTCATATGCTTACAAACTTCATATGCTTCCAAATAAACCAAATTACTAAAAAGTTGTGATAGTCTTAGTATCATCTGATTTATGATAACGCTAATAGCTACACAGACCTTATAGAAGAAGAAGGAAAAAGAAATGAACTTGCCTTAAGCTTCAAAAGATAGTCATCAATCTCATTGCCAAAACCATCTTGTATGGGGCTCTCTTCTGCTGAAAATAGTTGCTCCTCACCCAAGCCCTCACCTACTAGTGCTCGCTTCAAAAGAGGTAAGGAAGACCATTTAGTTTATCTCCTCAGAAGTTAAACATGGAAGATCTTTGAATCATTAGGATGTGAAGAATAATGATAAACTATGAAACTACAAAACTATCATCAAAGTTTTGAACTGAGACAAATCAACTTTTGTCAACATGATACATCCCATGAAACTTTCTCTCCCCTCTCGCTATGCATCAAAAATAAAAAACAGAGATTATCTTATGCAGTATCTTTGGTAATATGCCACTAAAGTTAGTCATGCTGACAGTTCCCATTTACTGATAATTGATCAGTTCCTTGTATTTTTCAAGTGATCTGGCCTTTATTCTCCCAACTGTTGAGATTGTTCGCAATACAAAGTTTAGGACCAACTCTGAACGTCTGAATAAAATTTTAAGGAATTTTTAATCTGAGGGATGGAGTGAAGCCTTACAATTCTAGGCCATTTAAATATGGATTGATAACAAAGTTATTAAACATTCATCAAGAATACAGCATCCTCATAGAGCACAAAACAAGTGTGAGGCACAATTGGATCTTAACCGTAAAACTGAACCAGTAGCTAGTGCTTAGTTTATACAATAATAGCAGTATGGCCCTTTGTATATTGTTTTCCATAAATACACCGAGTTCCCAATAACACAAGGCTCTCTTCAGGCCCCTTGCTACTTTCTCTTGTAAGCAAAATATTAGCAGTTAGAAACCTTTTAAAAGATTTTTGAAGTAAAATAGCAATAAGGATAAAAGGTAATACTCAGAAGCATTTCAGATGAGAGCAACAAGTGATGAAAGCAGTAGATCTGGGATTTTGATAGACCTCCGATTTGACTCACGTATTCTAGGAAAAGAAGGCCCATGAACTAGGGAAAAGTTGGCTGATCCTAGAGCGAACATATGGCATTTAGTAATCTTTCCCTTTCATTACGTTATTGCTATTTTGTTATGTTTGTTATGCCGTTACTTTCGAATCTGGAAAAGGTACATATAGGCTGTCGCTAGGAGTGAGAAAGACATGTGAATTTGGTTGTTGTTAAGGAGAGCTGCAGTCCTCTCGAAAGGCTGCTACCATTTTATGAAAATACCCTTTTCCGTAATACTATAAGAGTTGATTGAATCGTGTGGTTCTTTTACATAACGTAGTATCCTATTAGAAATTGGTATCAGAGCCAACAAGCCATGCCTTCAAAGAACTCTGACGGTAAAATGGAAGCCATTGAGAAAGAATTGGAAGGAATCAGAGAAGAGTCAAGTAAGATTCCAGTAGTGGAAAGAGCTGTTGAGAGAATTTTGGAGATAGAGAATACTCTCACCACACTCTCCCAAGGAGTGACCCAGATAATGGCCACAATTAGTGAACAATAGAGAACGGTGCAAGGGGGAAGTAAATCTTTGGGTAAAGGAAAGAATACTGAACGGGAAGAAGGGTCTAGCTCAGTTGAAAAAGAAAAGAATGAGAGAGTACCTATGGAAGTGGAAGAAAATGGTAAGTGGTTACAATGGCACGTACCTAGCAGCAAATGAAAAGGTTGGGTGGGAGATGTTTGGGAACTCAGAATCATGTCGTACTGGGAGTCGTCTTGAGATGCCCTTATTTAATGGAACGAATCTGGAAGGTTGGTTATATCGAGCAGAAATGTTCTTCGAATTGAATCGAATGAGCGAAGTTGAAAAGTTAATGGCGGTTGGAATCAGCTTCGAAGAGGATGCTCTTACCTAGTTTCGATGGACTGATGCGAGAACACCATTCGGCAGCTGGAGTGATTTAAAACAACAGTTAGTCCAAAGGTTCGGCCAAACTCAAACTAGGAACTTGTGCGAAAGGTTTTTAGATATTAAACAACATGGGTCAGTGGCCAACTATCGGAGGGAGTTTGAGAAACTCTCAGTTCCACTAACGACGCTGCCTGTGGAGGTGCTAGAATCCACATTTGTGAAGGGGTTGAAGAAGAGATCAGAGCTGAACTTCACTTGATGATCCCGATGGGGCTTAAGGCCCTTATGAATACAACCCAAATGATTGAAGAAAAGAACTAGACCATCAAGCAAAAAGGAAGCACATCGGGACCTATTTCTCTTAAACGCAGTCAGTGGGGAGAAGGGAAAGGACTCGTGGGTCGGAACATGAACCAGGAGGGAGAAGCCAAGGCTCCAAACCGAGGAACCTTTTGGAGCACTCGGGTCATGCTGCCAACTCAAGAACCAACGAGAACTCCAGCAGAAGGAAGCCAACGACAAATCCAGCTCACTGATGCCGAGATCCGAGACAAAAGGGCACGGGGGTTGTGTTATTCGTGTGAAGAAAAGTACCAGCCAGGTCATGTGTGTCAAAAGGATCTTCAAATTTTGCTCATCACCGACGAAGAAAGAGAAGAGGAGGTAGTGGGTATGGAACTGAAGGACAACGAGCAAATTTCAGGGGACAAGACTGAGAGTGCGGAAGTACACATGACAGAAGCTGTTGAACTATCCCTAAATTTGATGCTTGGCCTGACCACACGAGGCAACATGAAGATGAGAGGGACATTGGCTGGGGGAGATGTGACAGCAATGGTCAATTGTGGAGCTACCCATAATTTCCTACCTCTAGAGATCATTGAAGAACTACGGGTACCCCTCATTTACACTTACAATTATAGGGTAATTATGGGTAATGGTCTAGTAGTTAAAGGGTGGGGCATTTGCAAGGGAGTAAGGATTGAGGTTCAGGGAATAACAATCACTGAGGGTTTTTTGCCTCTACAATTGGGCAGTACTGATATAATTCTCAGTATGCAATGGCTCGGAAGTATTGGGAATATGGAGGTGAATTGGAGTAACCTGGTGATGGAACTTTGCGTTGCTGGTTCTCAAGTGGTGCTAAAAGGGGACCCTAGTTTATGCAAGATAGGAGTTTCATTGAAGACCATGACTAAGGCAATACAACAAGAAGGAGTGGGGTTGATTGTTGAATTATGTCAGATGGAGTTTCTTGGAGAAATTACTAGTGACAAATGGGCAGTTTTGGAAATGGTCCAACGAGTGCTAAGGAACCATCAGACGGTATTCCAACCTATCACAGAACTACCTCCTAAAAGGGACATCGACCATGTAATTAACTTGGAATAGGGAACGTCGCCAGTTAATGTTAAACCCTATCGTTACCCACACTATCAAAAAAATGAGATCTAGAAGATGGTCAAGGATATGATTGCAGCAGGAATTATTCAACCTTCCACGAGCCCTTATTCAAGTCCCACGCTACTGGTTAAGAAGAAGGATGGGAGCTAGCACTTTTGTGTAGATTATCGGGCGCGGGCACTTTATTTAGTATAGACCATTGTATACATATTGAATATAGCTATAACCTACGATATGAGAATGAAATTGTTTCTTCTCTGCTAATATTTCACATGGTATCAGAGCCATTGGCTCGTTTTTCCTAAAAACTCTAATTTCTTCTCTGGTCACATTGATCGAGAATCTTATCTTCACTATCTCTCTTCAACGTCCTAGCCTTATCTCTTCTTTTTCCTGCTCCTTCCCTTAGTCCTACCAAATCAATCATGTCAGAATCCCCTAATAGTTCTGCTGAAATCATCAGCTACTCTATTGAGAGTACTGCTGCTGCTATACCTGGAGATTTGCAGAATATTCAAGTTGCATACCGATTGAATGGGAAGCACTATTTAAAGTGGCCACAACTGGTCTGTACATTCCTAAAAGGGAGAGGGAAATTGAGTCATTTATTGAGTACTGGTCCTTCACAGGATGATCCAAAATTTGCGGCATGGGATGAACAAGACTCCATGGTTATGTCTTGGCTATGGAACTCAATGCTGCCAGAAATTAGTGATACATGCATGTTCCTAGGAACTGCCAAGGAGATATGGGAAGCTATTCGGGAGACTTATTCCAAAGTCAATGATACTGCACAAATCTATGAGATCAGGACGAAAGTTTCAGCAGCTAAATAAGAGACTCAGACTGTCACTGAATATTCGAGTCTCTTACAAAGCTTTTGTGGCAGGAGTTAGATCATTATCAATGTATCCGAATGAGTTGTAGTGTAGATGCAACAATTTTAAAACGTTTTGTGGAAAAGAATCGTATTTATGATTTTTTGGCAGGTTTAAATGTGGAATTTGATGCTGTAAGGGTGCAGATTTGGGGAAAACAAGACCTACCGTCTCTGAATGAGACAATAGCTATTATACGTGCGGAAGAGGGACATCGAAGTGTTATGCTTGAACCTCAAGGAGGAGATGGCTCTGCACTTATTGCTAAGGCTGCGGATTTGAAGGAGACTAATAATTCTACGGCTGTCACTAGAGTGGACTCATCCAAACCTTTCAATCGAGATTCTCTATACTGTACATACTGCAAAAAGTATCGACATACTAGGGAGAAGTGCTGGAAAACATCATGGCAAGCCCAATCGCAGTGGGAATGACCGAAGTCAAGCACATATGGTGAGCACTTCGTCAACTAATGACGAAAATTCTAAGAAACCTATACCTGAGTTCAATACCGAAGAAATGGAGAAACTAAAAACATTTGTGGAGTCCTTTGAAAAGCCAATCTCAACAGGTACTTGTTCATTGGCGTTTTCAGGTATTTCTTCTTCTTCTAATCCTAATGCCTCAGTAAAAGATTCCTATCCTATGTGGGTACTTGATTCCGGAGCAACAGATCATATGACTTGTTCTTCTAAACACTTTATCTCTTATAACCCCAGCTGTAGCCATAAAAAGATCACCATAGCTGATGGATCTACCACCACCGTAGCTGGTCAAGGAGATATATACATAAACAAGGATCTTATACTAAGAAATGTTCTCCATGTTCCCAAACTATTTGCAAACCTTATTTCCATTCACAAGTTAACTACAGATTCACATTGTAGTATAACCTTTTTTTCCTTCACATTATGTCTTTCAGGAGCTAGGCATGAAGAAGATGATTGGATGTGCTAGTCAGAGAGATGGTCTCTATTTTCTAGAAAATAACACAGTAAACTAGAAGTTGGAAAATCATTATCTACATCCTTTCTTTCCGAATCTGTCATGTCAAATCAAGATAAAATTTGGCTTTATCATCGTCATTTAGGTCACCCATCTTTTAGAATTCTAAAGTTCATGTTTCCTTCATTGTTTAGAGATCTTACGTCTGAAATTTTTCACTGTGATGATTGTGAACTTGTAAAGCACAAACGTGCTTCCTTTCCAATAAGCAACAATAAAACCTTTGTTCCATTTTCTCTCATTCATAGTGATATTTGGGGACCTTCTACTATTCCAAATGTTTCGGGTGCTAGGTGGTTTGTTTTATTTATTGATGATTGTACCCGAGTCACGTGGCTTTACCTCTTGAAAAATAAATCTGATGTTAGTACTGTGTTTCCTAAGTTCTACAACATGATCCATACTCAATTTGATGTCAAAATTAAGAGATTTCGATCAGACAATGCCAAGGACTATTTCAATCAAACCCTTTCATCATTTTTTCAGAAAACAGGAATTAATCATGAGTCATCATGTGTTACTACTTCACAACAAAATGGGGTGGCTGAGAGGAAAAATGGACATCTCCTAGAGATCACTAGAGCATTGCTATTTCATAAGAATGTTCCAAAACAATACTGGGGTAAAGCAGTTTTAACTGCTGCCCATCTCATTAACAGACTTCCAAAAAAGGTCCTTGGGTTCAAAAGTCCAATTGAAATACTCACAAAGTTTTTTCCAAATTTTTCTGTGCCTAACAATCGGATACCCCGAATCTTTGGTTGTGTTGCATTTGTTCATATGCATTCTCACAATAGGAACAAATTAGATCCACGAGCTCTTAGATACATTTTTATTGGCTATTCCTCAACCCAAAAGGGTTATAAATGCTTTCCTTCAAAAAAAATTTTTATCTCAGCTGATGTTACTTTTGTTGAGAATGAATCTATTTTTCAGCACAGTCATCTTCAAGGGGAGATCTTGAGTGAAGACAAGGCAAAGGATATGTTTCTTCTAGATCCTAGTATTGTTCAATCTCAAGACATAACCGTGCCTAAATCTATTTCTGCCCCTAACTCCACTTCTTCCTCAATTGAGTCAGCCACATCTACTGCCACACCTACTACCAAACAACCACTGCAAGTTTATTCCAGGAGAAAGGTATTAGTCTCTCGACCAGCACAAGTTCAATCTTCCATTCGTGCTATTGCTCAGCTTCCAAAAGAAAATATCACACCAATTGTGAACCAAGAGGTGAGTCATTTGAAACAGCAGCAGAACCAAAAGAAACAAGTGTTGAGGACCTACCAATTGCACTAAGGAAAGGAACCAGAACTTGCACAAAACACCCACTGTTTTCCTTCATGTCTTACCAGAACCTATCCCAAAAACATAGAGCCTTCCTAATCAATCTCCATACAATTCCCATACCCAAAAATCTAATTGAGGCATTAGGAGACAAAAAATGAAAGGATGCTATGAAAATCGAAAAAGAGGCTCTTGATAAGAACAAAACATGGGAGTTAGTTGAATTGCCAAGAGGGAAGAAACTAGTTGGATGTAAGTGGGTCTTCACCGTAAAATACAAGGCTGATGGTTCAGTGGAAAGATATATAAGGCAAGATTGGTGGCTAAAGGGTTCACTCAAACCTATGGCATAGATGAGCTTAAGACATTTGCCCCTGTTGCTAAGATGAACACGGTAAGAATACTGTTATCATTAGCTGCTAATTTTGAGTGGAATCTG
>JAOTAX010000008.1:24072641-24088380 GCA_025629825.1 Erythroxylum guanchezii | reverse complement strand
GGCGGCAGACGACGGTACATCCCGTGGCTGAGAAGAGGATGACTCCATTGTGGGTGAGAGAGAAGGAGTAGAAGAGAGAGAAGGACGGCGGTCGGCGGTCGGCGGCTGTTGGTCGGTGAGAGAGGAACGTTTGATCGGTGAGAGAGAGAGGAGTAGAAGAGAAGAGAACGTTTGAACGTTCGGTCGTGTGGATAAGGTAGTGAGGGCTTAACCGGCAGAATGAAATAGCGGCCGCTATAGTCCGCGATCTGCCGCAAATCGCGGCCGCTTTAGCGCCGCTTTTACCGCGACACCAAACCGCTCCGCTACAAGGGTCTCTGTAGCGGATAGGTGCCGCTCCGCTCCGCTCCTCCGCGATAGCGCCGCGATCGCCCGCTATTAACTACTATGGCAAAAGCTTTATTAAAATAATGTTTTCCAGCTCCCTAAAACATCTGTTAACCCTCCCTTTTATATCCTAACGTGGTACATAAGAGTCCTAATTCTAGTGTGAAAAGTATTGATTGAAATCCTTTTCTAAAGCTAACTTATTTCTTTTCTTGCTGGACAAGAAAACCTTCCTAACTATGAAACTTAAAATAAAATAAAACATAACAACTCCTAATGGATATATGACAACATAACAAATCCTTATCCTAATGGGTTCAATCCTTTATTAGTCCCCTCCACTTGAAAAGAACTCGACCTCGAGTTGTCATTACGATAGAGCTCTTCTTCTCCATGAAAATCATAGATATTAGCAACATTAAAAGTCTTTGAAATTCCCATCTCCTTAGGCAAATTGATAACATAAGCATTGTCGTTGATTTTATGTAGTATCTCATAAGGACCATATTTCTTCGACTTCAATTTATTGTAGGTTCCGATAGGGAATCTTTCTTCCCTTAAGAAAATCATCACTTTGCCACTTTCTTGGAAACTTTTAGACTTCTTGTGTTTGTTGGCTTGTTCTTTATATTTGGCATTAGTACTTTCACGTCTCTCTTAAACCTCCTCTTGCACATTCTTCACTTGTTTGGCCATATTTTCAGCTGCTACGCTTAAGTTGGTAACTTCGGAAGTTTTATCAGATCAACAGTACTCTTTGGAACTTTCAAGTTGTTGGGACTGGTGTAAATTTCCTGTATCAGCTGCCTTGCATCCTAGTAATCCAGTTTCATTCAATAGGTCTAGGATTTCCGTTCGTTCACAAATGTTCCATCCTTGGATCTAGCAAATTCCATTCTGAGGAAGTATTTTAGAGGTCCAAGATCTTTGATCTCAAATTCTTTGGCTAATCTCTTCTTCAACCCTACTATTTCGGATACATCATCTCCTGTTATGATAATGTCATCTACATAAACAATAAGAATCGATTGCATACTTGCCTTGGACCGCTTATAGAACATTGCATGATTAGCTTGGCTTTGACAACAGCTGTAGCTGTTCACAGCCCTTCCAAACCTTTCAAACCATGCTCTAGGGGACTGTTTCAGTCCATATAATGACTTCCTTGGCTTGCACACCTTATTTCTCCCATAGGTATCGTCAAAACCAAGGGGTAAGCTCATAAAGACTTCTTCTTCTAGGTCATAGGTTTTATCAATCCCGTAGCAACTAATCTTGCCTTCAACCTTTCCACACTACCATCGGCCTTAGACTTAACAGTGAAAAGCCATTTGCAACCTACCAACCTTTTATTATCTCTATGAGTGTTCACAAGTTCCCAAGTTTTATTCTTCTCAAGAGCATTTACTTCTTCCATAACAGTTGATTTCCAATCTGGATCTTGAAGTGCTTCCTGAATGTTTCTTAGCACAAACAGATTAGTGATTTTAGAGATAATGATTTATGTGTGTGTGATAGTTTCCCATAAGATAGATACTTTGATATGGGATGATTGGTGTAGGCCCGTTTCCCTTTTCTAAATGCTATAGGTAGGTAATTATCAGCAGAGAGATCAGTAGGAATATCATTTGTAATTTGTGGGTCAGTAGGTATATGTTGGTCATCACTAGGCACAATAAGGGGTAAAGTAGCATAAGGGTTACCTGAATTGTTCAGAAGGTATATGTTCAGAATTCTACAATCAAGTTGCACCCTTACCATTAACATTGCAGAAGGATCTAAAAATGCTTCTCCTTTGTTGTGGCTCTATGGTTTTAGATGAACAAAGTATCTTCCTTACCATTAGATTAACTCTGTCCTCGACAAATTCTTCAGCAAACTCCTCTTCTTCTTCTCCCTCTTCTTGAAGCTCTTCCAAATCTCCTTCACCTTCATTAAGGTAGTCTCCTTTTTCAGCAAAGTTGTTGGAAGCCTGTACATATCTCTAGTAATTGTCCTGAGAGAAAGATGGTGATGCATATGGGTTGGAATCCTTTGGACTCTACTGCTGCTGTCACCTCCTTCAAAAGGCTTCCTTTTGTCCACTCTTAGATCTTTAGGGGCATTATTAATTTTCAATGTTTCAACTAATGCTTTACCCTTTCCTACCACTTCATTTGGAATTGGTTGAGTTGATCTCCTAGGGTATTCAAACCTCGTAGATGCCTTTTCCATCTTTTCAGCTCTCAAGGCCAATTGGTAGGCCTCCTCTATGTTCCAAATAGTGTGCATTCCAAGCCTTTCACTTATGGATGATCTTAATCCTCTAAGATACCTTGAAAACTTGCTGCATGTCGGATTCTTCAAGATTATTGCACGCTGCCAGCCTCAAGAACTCAGAATGATACTTGGACACAACTTTGATAAAGATCAAATAAGTGTAGCTCATAATCAGGGGGTAAAAATCTAAGGAAAAGAGCTTGTTTCAATTTCCTCCAAGACATGATTGGTGGTTTTCCATTCCTCTCCCGATTCTTTTGAAGATTACTCCACCAAACTTTAGCACCACTTTTTAATTTATAGCCCACAATTCTCACTAGTTTATCATCTGTGACTTCCATCATCTCTTGAAAACTTTCCACCTCATCAATCCAATCAAGAAAGCCTTCAATGCTTAGATTTCCACTAAAGTAAGGAGCTTCAACTTGAATCTTGTAATCATCTTTACCCCTTTGGCCTTTTCTTGGTTGGTGTTGGTCTAGAATTTCTTCATCAAAACTATCTTCCATAAGAGACATCTGATTCTGACCGTGAGCTCCCTTATTTTCTACATTCCTTGGAAGATCAAGTTTGCCAATAGGTTGCATCCCTTAAGTGGTATTCCTCCATTATTGGCTTGATTAAGGCCCATAATGGTTAGAAGCTGATACATACAAGTTGCTAACCCATTTATTAGCCTCCAAAACTTCGTCAAATCCCTGGTTATCTCCTTGATTAGCCATGTGTACTAGTTGGTCAAGACTGAAAAGGTTTGGTTTAAATTTTCTAGGTTTTGGGTGAATTTTCTGGGTTGGTAGGGCTGGAAGATGGGCTGGAGGGTGTGGAACAGAAATAAAACTGAGGAAAGGCACCAGGAAAGAAATCCAGGAAAAAAATTTTGGGTTGGTAGGGCTGGAAGATGGGTTGGAGGGTGTAGAACAAAAGCAAAACTGGGGAAAGGCATCAGGAAAGAAATCCAAGAAAAAATTTTTGGGTCGTTAGGGCTGGAAGGTGTGGAACAGAACAAAACTGAGGAAAGGCACCAGGAAAGAAATCCAGGAAAAACTGCATTTTAATGCTCTAATTTTAGGTAGAGATTTTAGGTTAATCTCGGAACCAAATCCAAGCATAAAATTTAGAATTTAATCAACAAGAGAAAGACAACTCTTTCTTAGGAAAATTTCCTGCAAAAGCTTTATTAAAATAATGTTTGCCGGGCCCCTAAAACATCTGTTAATCCTCCCTTTTATATCCTTCACGTGGTACATAAGACTCCTAACTCTAGTGTGAAAAGGATTGATTGAAATCCTTTTCTAAAGCTAACTTACTTATTTTCTTGTTGGACAAGAAAACCTTCCTAACTAGGAAACTTAAAATAAAATAAAACAGAAACAAATCCTAATGGATATACGACAACATAACAGATCCTTATCCTAATGGGTATATGACAACATAACAAATCCTTATGGGTTCAATCCTTTATTATATCTCCTCCACGCAAAAACCTAAACTCACCATCTTTTCTTTTTCTCAGCTTCTCCATACCTCTATTAGCTAATCTAGCTCTTCCAAGCCCATTCCTTCCCCATCCCTGCACTTTTCCTACTCCACACCTACAATTTCTGTTCTTTTCCTGATATCTTAGGTGATGCTTTTAAAGGTTTCTCTTACCTGAACCATGAACGTGACATGATGAAATCATCAACTTCCATGATTCATGCCAAACAAACTCATGCCAAAGAAACCTTAGGGGGTGTTTGTTTCCATTTTTATTTTTATTTTTGGTTTTCTGTTTTTGTTTTCAAATTCAGTAAAAAATCTTGTTTGTTCGAGTTTTTAGTTTCTGTTTTTGGTTTTGGTTTCTTCCAATTTTCAAAAATTATGAAAACCATAAATAGTTGTTTTTGTTTCCTTTTTTTTCATAATTTGATTTACTATCATTTAAATATATATTATTTAATTATTTATTTTTAATAAAAATTATGAATAATTTAATTCAACATTATATTTATATATTTAATAAATTTAAATTTATTATCAATAAAATTATGAATAATTTAATTTAATTTAATTTTTATAATTAAATTTAAAATATATAAATGTTCATATAAAATTTGATTTAACAACTAAAATATATTTCAAATAAATATTAATTTTTAAATTATTTATTTTATTAAAATAACCTAGTTTTATTAATAATTTGTTAATAAATATTATATAAAAGATTAAATAAATTTATTTAATAAAAAATAATTTATCTTTAATTTTTATTTAAAACGTAATTATTATTAGTGATAAAAATACAACTACATTAACATTAACAACCAAACAGTTTTTTGTTTTTATTTAAAAAAACAAAAAACAAAAAACTGAAAACTACAATAGAAAAATAGAAGTATAACCAAACGGCCCCTTAGTTTAGCCCTTTATTTAAGATATGGAATCTTATCGGGTTGGTTAATAAACAAATAATTAATACTTATAAGCTACCACCATATATATAGTCAGTCCACCGATATACGAGTCTTGTAAGTGGGCAATGTAAATTTATGATAAGGATGGACCATTTGCATTGTGTGTATATATTCTAACACTATAGGAGTCTGCTCAGTTTCGAGTCATGAGATTATCAAATGGGCCAAAACCATAGCAAGTAAAACTCCAGGCTAAAATAAATTTCACCGTTCATTTCAATTCCTAGTTTTAATTCACTAGCTTTTTACAAATCACTATCTTGTCCTCCATGGTTCTCAAACCTTTTAAAGCAAAATTAGCTATGCTTAAGGTTTTAACAATTCTATTTGAAGTAATCTAGCCAGTTATAGCACAGTAGTAATACCAATTTTAACAATAGATCCTAGAGAAATTGATGAATTAGCAAGAGAATGGGAGCATACACTTCTGCAGTATTCAGTGGATAAAAAGTTGCATGAGTTGAATAGATGGTTGAAAGAGAAAGAGGTTAGAATTAAAATTTTTGTTTTATTGTGATGAAAGGACCATATATTTCATGAACAAACACATTTAGCCAATATTTCTCGACCGTAATGCATAAAGATTATTATATGGCCAAGTCCAAAATGGAACAAAGAATATGCAACTAAAAACTTATAAATTAAGTTCCCAAAGTTTTGAGGACGAAACCTGGTAATGTAATATATGGACAATGGAAGCTCATAAGTTTTCTCTACTTTTTGCTCTGCATTGCTGCTAGCTTAATTGCTTATTATAGAAACATGTAGGAGTATAGAATAAGAGACTGAATGTCGTCTAAGAAACTACGGAGCTTTTAATAGACACATAACTATCGTTAATCATTATTGTCCATGAGAGCATGTCTTCAATAATCTGCTTCCATATTACTTATAAGGGATAACTAGCAATATTGATTCTAATGGTTAACAATGTGTGCTTTTTATGTTTGTCTGAGTAGTTAGAGATGAAACCTTTTGGAGGTATTGATACTGAAGCACTCACGCAACACTTTAGCAAGAAAATTGTAGAATTAGAGGATGAAAAAAGAGTTGCTCAGGTTCACTAAGAGTAGGAAGTTTATTCATTCACCTACTTTGTTGCTATAGCAAGAAAGGGATCGATTATTATCTGAAATTGAGAAATTTTGATCTAGTTTTGATGGACAGGCACAAAAGTTGCAAGATAATAATTCCCATAAATTAAAATCGCTGGAAGCATAAGTGAATAAACACCTACATATTGCTTCTCTTTTGCTTGGGGTAGCACTTACATTGTTATCATTCTTCATGCTTTTCAAATTCTGAAGCTTAAAAAGAAACAAGAGAACCAGATACAGCTCTCGAAGAAAAAACAAAAAAGTGATGAAGCAGCCAAGCAGTTGCAAGATGAAATTTAGTGTATAAAATCCCAAAAGGTGAAATATCTGGCACTATTGCTACAGTTGCATTGTTGTTTTCCTCTATGTAATCATTGCTTAAGTTCCTCCTCCTTCCTTTTTCCCCTCCCGTTGGGTACGTTCACTTGCTACATAGAATGAAACAAGAGGCAAAGCAATTTTGATAGAGGGAAGCTTCCCGGTGAAAGAAATTGTTACAAGTGCTTTTCCTTTTCCATTTTAGTTGATTTCATCTTGATCTCATCTATTTAAGGTGTAGAAGCTTTTTTCACAAGTTTTACAATAAGCTTTTTAGGATTTTGCATCTCATAACCTTTAAGCATAATGTTTTGGCACTTATATCTTCGCACTTATTGTTATAAATATCAATTTCATTTTCTTCTTTCATCCTTTATACATTCATGTTGCAATTACGAAAAGAAGGAAGAAGAAATGAATACGAAAGGCATAAATTGCAAGCTTTATACCAGCATCATAAATTGGTGTGCTTAATTTTCTAACTTGCATACTTTTTCAATGGGTACAAATCACAGAGGACCCAGTCTCTAGTGGGAAAACATGCACACAGACAATACGTTTAAGTTATGGTGTTTTGAAATGCAATCTTTTCTATAAAACAATAAAACTATGGTAATACACTCAAGTCTGATCTTCAACAAAACATTAGTTATTCTAGTGACATCACTATCTTTTGAAGATATCGTTCTCATAACATTTTTCTTTATTTCAAGTTCTTCAAAGAAAGACAGAGGAGGCTACAATGGCCACCAAGAGGCTAAAAGAGTTGCTTGAAGCGTGTAAATCTTCTATGCGTGATAACTCAAGTAGATTTCATGCATATATATTTACCATAGGTTCCCATCTACGGAAGCTCTGTCCTAGTAAATGCATATCTCATCAAATGGAGGGCACATTACATTTAACAATAAAAATAATTTAAGTATATTCTATCTATGATTAATTATTGAGTGCCATATAATTAGGAGCTTTTGTACTTACTGAACTTTTATAATTCAAATTACTGATGGTGTACAATCTTCCATCTATGAGTAATGGAGGAACAAATGGACAGGTACTTATCTTGGATAATCTTCTGAATTTGTGCAATTTGATCATCATTATAGCACAACTTATGTTCATTCCAATTTCATGCCCAGACCAATGAGAAGTCCTTGCAACGGTGGCTTGATCATGAGCTAGAAGTTATGGTGAATGTAAATGAAGTTTGCTTTAAGTATGAGAAGCAAAGCCAAGTGTGTGTATTTAATCTTAGCACTTAAGTGGTCATATAGTCTATTGGGTATTGTGTTAGCTGATGTTGTGCTTTACAGGAAGGTTGCACTGGCTAAAGAACTGGCAGTGTTGAAGCAGGTGGATGAGTTTGCTTCAAAGGGCATAAGTCCTCTAAGAGGGCAAAATGGATTATGCACAGTATCGAGTTATCAGATTATCAAATGGGTGAAACTATAGTAGGTAAGACTCCATAGGAGAGGAGTAAAAGTGTGAGGGGCTTAGGGTTTTGCAATAGAGGGAAAAAAAAAAAAAAAGAGAGAAACGTGAGAGCAGAGAGAGAAGAGGAGTGGTAGGGTTAATTAAATAGGATCGTCCCACAAAAAAATTAATTATTTTATTATTATTTTTATTTTAAGAAAGCGGGTCTCACAGCCATGTTAGCGTTGATGTTGCATAAAGGGGCCCACAAAAGAAATAAAATAGTATTAAAAACAGCCAAGTTAGATTACCGTCATCTTTTCCATTATAGTGGGGTCCAATTTTAACGTTTTCTAAATGTTAGGGACATAAGTGTTCTCTCTAGAATATTAGGGTTAAACTTGTCGAATGGTGTAAAACTTAGGGTCAAAATTGACCCTTTTGCCTTTATTTAACTATTATAACATTCATCCCAATATATTGATCTTGTTTACCATATTCTTAATTATTCTGAAACAAGAACTCTAAAATTATAAACAAAAATAAGGATAATAATTATTCTGTAATAGGCTTAAATACTAAACCAATGGGGAAAAACTAATATAAAATATTTCAGTTCCTTTTCTAATAAGAAGAAATAATAAAGAGCCAAAATTTTCAATCCTCGTCATTCTCCCCAACTTGACAAGTCAACCATAACAATTAACTATTGTCATATGCATCTTTCCCAGACAAGTTATAGAGTCATCCTCATTATATTAAGAGATGTATCGATCAACCATTCAATTGAAGTCTCCGCCTAGCTCATCCCAAACTTCATGCTCACAAATACATTCTTCAGAGACTTTTTCTTTTCTTTCTTTGCCATAGACAAACCTTTCCTAGTAAACTAATATGCATAATGACCTCTTCCATTACATCTAGAGAACTTACTTCCATGACAGCCTCATTTAGTTTGCAGATTAAATTGCCCTACTTGTTGATTATTGTCATCCCATTCAACTTGTTTATTTCGCATATCCCATCTTCACTATCAAGCTTAGGTTCCTAACCAACTATCTTTTGTCAGTTAGGGTCCTAGAACACCTTGAACACAAGCCCCAAGGCCATCCAACTTCTTCAGAATTTGCAAAATCAATTCATCATGTTCATGATCAGTGGGTAATTCTCTATATGACCTTCCACTACATGTAGCCATAGTTGAACCAATACTCTATTACAAAACTAATGCAGGAAAACTAAAGGATAACTTCTACACTAATTGGACAATAGGAAAGGAACACAACTTAGGCTAAAAATAAGAGCAAAGCAAAAAGCAAATATATGAACATTGTTTTTATTATTATCAATAAAGAAAAACTCAAAATTAAATCATACAAAGATTACAAACTTCACACTAGCATCTTATAGAAATCAAATCTAGTTGTAAAGAACTAGACACCACAACTCTCTACAAATCACCCCTGGAATTGAAGAATTACTCTAGAAGAAAGCCTCATATTGTTAACTTTGAATTGAATACCAAAAAATCATCTCTTTTTTTTGTACAAATGAAACAGACCTCTTATATGAAACATCTAATTCCACTAAAACAAGGACTAACTTAAATTACCCAAATAAAAAACTACTTGTGCTAACCAAAATAAAAATCACTTGTACTATTATAAGGATTCTTACTATTTCCTAACCAAGAAGGAAAAAAAGAAATGAAAAAAAAAATCACTAATTGTTTCATTCATTATGAATAGATACAATTACTAAACATACAAGTTACCATCACAAACTAATAAAAACAAGTTTTAGAAACTCAAATATAAAGGATTTACATTCAAATTTATATTCGGACACAAAAAAAAAAAAATGATTCATCAGATAATCCAAAGGGATAGAGCAATGATGTCACCAAGGATCAGTTTATGAAAGTATTACTTGGAAAACACGTGGTTTGTTGTAAAAAAAAAATAAGTAACGAGAGTAATAGGTTACCTTAAAGCATGATGTGGAAGACAACAAGAACTGGATGCAGTAATATCACCAACATCTACTTGAGAAGAATCAGACAAGTTTAGCATAGCCATCCTTACACAATCATCACCTTTACCAGTTTCTAACTGTTGGTTTTCATGCACGGAACAATGATCAGATACATAACCATTGAGTTTAGCTTCAGAACCCACAATAAATGCCTCTGATGGACAGAAAAGGGCAGCAGCAATGATGTTTGCCAAGTCTTTGATTTTAACTATGCGTAAGATGCAACAAAGCAGATACAGGGAAGTCATAGCACCAATTTGTTTTTCCTGGTTTTAAAAGCTAAATGTAGGTTAAGGAAGAATAAATTATTCAGAAAAAGACCAATCATTTAAGAGCTATGATGGTTAAGTTATAAAATCAACAAAGAACAAAAGAAAAAATGCATTACATTTACTGTACCAAACCGTAAAGATGGAAGGAGCAAAGGAAGTATCAATAGTCGCAAAATCTTGTCTGTTATTAATTTTGCAACATCTGGAATCCCAGCAGAAATGACGTCACTGATATAGTACAGATTGTCCTCAATATCATCTACAGCAGAAATAACTGCCTCAGATAGATCTGGGCTTGGGCTTCTGTCTCATTAGTAAAGCAATAATATTTAGCTGAGAAGCACTACCAACCACAAAAGGTAATAAATGTCTAAGTTCCTCATACTTACTCTAATGTTTCATAGACAAATCTATTTAGATCAACACATTGCTTCCTAAAGAAAGTAACCAAGTTTGAAAAATAATCTGCATGAGGGACCTTTGTGACAAATCTGTTCACATATTCATCTCCAACTGGAAACCAAAACAATAACAAGAGTAATAGATGTTATTGATCTTTAACTTGATATAGAATAGGTGAATCAAAAGAGAAAACAAAGCAGTGAAGTTACAGTTACTCACCATGATACACATTTAATGTCACAACACGTACTGCAGTACGAACCATATTTTCTTCATGAAAAGCAAATCGTATTGCCTCAACATACAATGGAAAAGAAACAACTTCTTCCTAAGTACAAAAGATGGTAAAAGATTATATCAAAAAGCCGAAGAGGCACAAATGCGTGCATTCAAGTACAAGTTACGTAACTTAGAAGAATAACGAAAATCATAAACCATCAAGCAAACTACATACTTATCAACATGTCAATGACCCACCTCTTTTTGGAAGTAATTTTCAAGTAAAAGGAAATATATAGAGAGAGAAGGAACAAGATTGGCTAAGAAGAAAAGGAGAATTTTGCATCACTAAAGCTTACATATTGATTTAATTCAGAAACAAGAAGGATAGAGAGAAAAGTATATGTGCCACAAAACCTAACTTTTTATGGTTTACAACTTAGGTCAATAGAGTTGAGTTTAGCATGCTTTCAAGGAAAAATAACACTCAATACAACAGAGAAGAGATCTAAAGGTGACTTTTGAACTAATATCCTCAAAAGGCAACCTAAACACTAAAAACAATTTCTTGAACATGGCCACAACCTTCTCCAACTAGACTTTATATCCAAGCAATGGATATCAATATTAGCATAAAACATTTTTAACTTTGCTTGAAACTTCTATGTCCCTTATCACTAGCAACAAGACTGCAGTAAATAAGAAACGAGAATTACCAATACAAATTAATGGACATTCTGTAATAGAACAAGGTACACAAACAGAACTTACATGCTCAGTCTTTACAAGTAGAGAAATTGTATTCTTGTTAAGCTTTCCACTTATTGCTCTACATGCATACAAAAAAACATGCCATTTAAGAACCATTGTCAATATTGTGTAAAAAATGAAATTCAAAGAGCAAAAGATGAGGAAAAAGATCAATCATTAGACAGCTTTGCGAACAAAATACATACCTTAAGAAGGAAATGTAGTACGACAATAATTCTTCATTTCGAAAGTCAAACGTATAAGTAATTAAGTAGTTAACATGTTCATTGCTCAACATATAGTCTGCAAAAATATTTGCAAAAAGGTTTACCCAACAATTATAACATGGATAATATACAATGTATAGTATTACAGCCTGTATAATCCGCTTTGTCCCAAATAACCAACTTACATATGGCATGCTCCGATTTTAGGTTCTGGATCATGATGCTCATTGTCTGCAGCAACTGTAGTGAAACAAAAATAGTTTTGCTAATTGCTAGCATACGCACAAGTTCCCCCATCACTTGCTTTTCCATAAAAAATCTGGTAAGCGATCAAAAAAGTATGAAATAGCTATGCACAAAATGCAACTTGGAATGAAAGTCATTAGTTAAAAATCTTACTCAAAAAAGTTTGAGTCATGCTGATCACCATATGTTATCAACTCTGCTATTGATCTGAGGGCCTCAATAACAAAATCCTTAATAAAAGAAGGTAACTTTAGATAACTAAGTTAAAAGTAAAACAAAGGACTCATGAAACCAGATAAAGTAGGAAGAAGAATACTGGTACTAGTTACCTAGGAAATTCCCCCCCCCCCCCCCCCCAAAAAAAAAAGAATACTGGAACTAGTTACCTGATTAACTTCATTGACAATCTGAACTTTCTGCAACTGCTCAGTCAAATATCTGCAAAAGCATGACATATCAGTTGAATATCTACAAAAGCATGACATACTTATTCCATATAAAAGCAAAACCATTATACCGATTCATGCCACCCCAAAACTTAAGCTGATATGAAGGGGGAAAAAAAAAAAAGATTCATTACGAGACCTAGACAATCCCACTTACAAATTCAACAACAAAAGAAACATTTCAATATACAATCATTACATGAATAGCACACTCAAGACAGGTTATGACTAAAAGCCAAAAGTAGGTGAGAACATTCATTCACACAATGTTCCACATCTAAGTAGCCCTAGTTTAAAGGTATACAGACTTAAGTGCCAACATTATATTCGAGAATATCCATATCCTTTAATTGACAAGCGGAGGGGTTGCTACAATTATCACATAACTACCATAGTATCGCCAACCACGCACTTCAGAAAGCTTGCTTAGAAAAGGATTTTTGTTAACCTAGGCTCGATTGGGCTGCAGAACATACCAAAAGTTTATCAAATCAAATGCATACTCATATCCAAAAGTTCCGGGTGCAATTTTTCCCAAATAGTATGTGGAAGGTCATCGCCAATCAAACAGAATAGCACAAAATGCCCCACAGTTGATAAGCTAACAAGCATAAGACATTTAAATTCGGACCTTGAGCACCCAATTCCTGGAATCGTCAAACTAAAATGGTATTATCAATTGAATTCCCATTTTTTTTCAACAAACACTTAAAAGCGCAGGATATTTAATTACAGTGAATTAAACGCACTGACACACTACAATCACTACAAGCAGCGTCTTAATTAAGCTGAAAACTAAGAGGAAAAGAACAAATGCGAAATCCCAATCAAAGACAACCAAACCTGAGTTCGTCCATGGAGAATCGATCTCTTGATCTCCAAAACGAAAACCACATGATTTTATGTAAAATAGAACCCTTTTTAGATTAAGCTATCTGCAATTCTTGGTCTCCGCCGGTTACGATTCATTCTTATTTCTCCGATCGGTATTACCGAAATGAACTAAAAATATGAGATGAAAAAGTAGTTAATGGGAGGGGTCAAAACAGAAAGGAGAGGGGGTGTAATTCATTTTTATAGTACTGTTGCAGAGTTTTAATGGGAGTGTGGATAAGCAAAAGGGAGAATAGATACATGGAATTTGCCAGCAAAAGTGTGGAAAAATAGAGTTAGGAGTTCGCCTAGCTTGCTACAAATTTTCATTTTGGAGACATTTGGACCATGTCTTAAGCAAGCCCCGTGATTTTGTTTCTTGAACGCGAAGGGCCTAATCTCAGCAGATTGATCACATTTTCATATGTTTAGGCCCAATATGCATTTGAAATTTATAAGAGAGCCTTCTTCGTCATCTTTATAAGCTCTCGTCATCATGGAAAGGGAATTTCACGCCCATGTTCATCAAATAAGTTTTGAATAGGTTTAGATATCAAATAACATAAATAGAGTGTAAATTTTAATTTTAAAAATATTCTAATTGAGGATTTTTTTTCACTTATTGTTTGATGAAAATTATCATTGAATCAAGTGAAGTCTCAGCGTATGATTTTGTTGACGACCAAATATATTAATAATAATACATTTATTTATTATGATATTAGTAATTTAGTATGCGAAATAATCAAGCATTATGCAAATTTTAGGTTTCATTAAAGAGAAAAATGATGGAGCAATTCATCAAAGGAGCCCAAATGAGTAAAGTGGAAATACCAAATACAACTTAAGTGAGTTTCAAGGACACTTAAATGAAGAACCAAAAACAAGAAAGAATAAATTACATTAAGGTGTAACAATTTATCTTTCTTGTAAACTTTCAGTAAAAATGTTATCATTTAAAAAAAAATTAAAGAACTTCATTTACTTTGAGCAAAAGCTTGTACAACATTGCAATAGATAGTCTCAAATAATCACTTATAACCAGTGTTCTGAAACCCGGACCGGTCATCGAACCGGAGGCCTTACTGGTCACCGGTTTGACCGGTTCAACCATCGGTCGAACTGGTGTTATGTCATAATTATGCAATAATTAAAAATATCAAAAAATATCAAAAAATGCCAAAAAAATAAAAAAAATAAAAAAAATTTGTGCAGGACCGGTCCGACCGGTTTTCACCGGTTCGAACTGGTCCAATTCAAGACCGGTTTTTAGGGGTGGATCGGACCGGTCAGCCGACCGGTCACCGGTCGGACCGGCCGGTCCGGTCCGGGTTTAACAACAAGGCTTATAACAATAGATTCCATTAGAAATACACCCAAATGAAGTTTGTTACTTAGAAGAGAACAACTTTTACATATTCCATCTAGCTCCCATTCGTGGACTTACGGCCTCGGAAGCTTTGTGTGCCATTAATATTTCCCTGATCATACAAATTGTATTTTGAGTAAGAGTTTGTTTGTTCAACAAGATTCCTTTATGAAGTCCACAGTTCCTCTCCCTCCATATCGATTATACCCAGCAACTAAAGGTGGTTTTAAGGAATGCACTGTCCATTTTCAAATTTCTAGCTATATCATTTATAGCGTCCCCTTACCGTAGGGTACACACGGAGACGCTCGTAGGTCATTCCGGTACATATCCTATGATAATAGAGAACTACAGACAAACATCATTATACTCCACATGGCATCACAATAATAAAACATTAATATTAAATTGCAACTTTTTAAAACCAAACTTTTTTCTTTTCATTTCATCAAACTCAGTAATTTACATGACTGTTAGTTTTCTCTGTCTATACATCACTTTGAAAGCTTAACACAACTACTAGATACAATCAAGACAAAATAGCAGCCCTAACTAGGTTATCCCAAAAAGAATCCCAACTGACCGACCTGTGAGCCATAGCCTCTCTCGCCAATAAGATCTACACGACTCGAACAGTCTCTCTAGAGCTAGGGTCTACTCTCGATCCTGAAAATTAGGTTGCAATTTTGGGTGAGTTTGCGAACTCAGTGAGGAACCATCATCGATGGTTCACCCAATTCATGCAGCACTCAAGCAATTACTGAGTATTTCACAAAAACATATTCAGAAGTGCCACATGATTGGATTAACAGCAATTCACAAATATATACAAGGCATTCTTGCCTTTTTCCCATTTACAAATATTCAATCAAATATTTATGCAATGTTTATGTGACACTTTCCCATTTTATTACGGTGTTGTGACCGAGCGCCTGAACTGTCCCATAGAAGCATTAGACGCGTCTTAGGAGTAGGAGAGCCCTCTGGGTATGCACTACTTCCCTTCGAGCTCGAGGCTCTTTTTCACTGGTTGA
>JAOTAX010000008.1:24056473-24071435 GCA_025629825.1 Erythroxylum guanchezii | reverse complement strand
TAAATAATTAATTACTATATTTTAATTAATGAATGAATTATATTTTAACTAATTATATTTTAATTAATTATAATGTATTAAATTAACTAATATTATTATTTTAATTAATTATATTATAAATTAATTATATTTTAATTAATTAGAAAAATTAGTCTCTACTAAGGAATGATTTTCATTCCTCTACTAAATGGGGGATATGAAGGATTCCCCCAAAGTGGGATATCAAACCATTACCCCTATAGTCATAATCAACAACCAACCACTCACTTTTCATTTCATACCCATTAAGTCTTATTACCCTTCAACCTTATTCACTTAAACCCAACTTTCCATAGCAGAAGCTTAAGACTAAGACAATTATTATATTATTATCTATATTAATAAATAATAACATCTAATATGTAATGATAATATATTTATTATTAAATTTAGTATTAATAATCAATAGAGTACTTATTATTTTAAAAGCAAGGAAAATTAATAATTATTAATCATTTATAAAAATTTAAATTTAAATCAAAACGAGAATTGATCATCTTATTCATCAATATTATTATATAATAAATAAATATTTAATGAAAGACTTAATTTATTTTCATGTTGAACTAATAAAAATATTTTTAATTATGAATATAATAAGATAACTTTAATATAAAATAAATTAACATTATATATTAAATTTATTTTATTATAATTTTACGCTTTTTAGTTATCAAAGTACAAGTCAATCAATTATGAATTGGAAATGAAGTATTGGTTATCGAATTTATTATGTATTATAAACTTTTTGATATAATAAAAATATGTAAATATCATAGATTGATAAATAATAAGAATTTTTGCAATTTTCCTTATTGATAATCAAATTAATTTATTTATAAACTAATAAATTTTATTATTTTTTACTAATAAATTACAATAAATTAGTATATCATTCATTTAGTTTAATTAATTATTTAATATTATATTATTATAATTTGTTATTTAAATCATGGTCAATAAATACTAGAAATCAATAAATTAATTTAAACACATATAACTCTTATGATTTATTAATTCATAATTAGTCTTCCTGTAACAGGACTACGTCAACATATGATGCCTTATGATTCCTTTGTTAGTGCTTTTAATAGAGAAAAGTGTATTTTAACTATAACATTTGCACTAAAATATAAATCAAATCATAATGTTTCAAAGTATTTAAAAATAATTTTAATATTTCAAAATAATTCCAACTTTAATCAATGGATCATCTTTGATAAAACTGATCTATCTTAATAGATCGAGTTGTTACTCTGACCACTTTAATATGTGGTCTAAGCCATCATAGAGAGAGTTAATTATATTAGCAGTAGGAAGAGGATGAGTAGTTTGAAAATTTTAGAAATTAGGGTTTTGTTGATTAAAATTAGGTTAATTCCCCCCCCCCCCTCTCTCTCTCTAGCTCTATCTCTCTCACTTTCTTTCTTTTCATTGTGGGCCATTTGGAAACAACCTCTTGATAATGGTAGGTTGCATAATGTTTTAATGGGTAGTTTAGTTTGTGTTTAGTTGTTAAATTGAATGAATAGTCAATGTTTAGGTTAAGATTAGGTTATTTAGTTAGACATTTGTGTTTTCAGTGTTTTATGGGTTAAAGAATACTATTGAGCTTAAATTTTGTGTATTTGAGGTACCTTAATATTTTTTTATAGTATTTCAGATCAAATATCAAAGAGTGGATGGAATTCAGAGGAAGCCTGAAGCAAGGCCTAAGGCCACGATCATGACAGAAGCATGGAGGGTATGCCACGATCGTGGCATTATGGGCCATGATCATGGCCTGCACGACAGACAGCGTGAACAACCTCTCGAACGAGACTTACAGAGGAACATTTAGGACTATATAAAGAAAGAGAAAGAACCCTAGAGGGAACTCCAATTTCTGCCACTTTGGGAAAACTCCAAGAAGAAAGAAGAAGAAGAGAGAGAAGAGCAGGCTTCGGCTGCTGTTGCTTTCCTGTCTATAAGTGACATTTTCTTTCATCTTGTTATTTCTCTTCTTTGAATGTGTAAGATGGATATGATGATGTTGATGGATTTGGGATTTATGATGATGTTCTAACTTTTCTTTAGGGATTTAAACTTGATTCAATGTTAATTTAGTTGTTTTTGAGTTAATTCATTTAGGTGTTGTGATTATTTGTTGTAACTTTATGCTTCGATAATAAATCGAGAGAGTAAACCAAATGCAAAATGATTGGGTTGGTTAATGAGAGTTAATTGACCTAATAGATCATACAAATAATCAAATCGGTAATTATACAAAGAGAGATCTCGTTTGAGGACCTAGTTGTTTAATATAATGCTTAAAATCTGATTAGATTATGGGCTTATTGTTGATCTAGAGATTACGTGTTCGATAACAGGACTTAATTAGGATTTATCAATTAGGACTTAGTGATTATAACTCAAGAGAGAGTAATCCAACCTCGATAGTCTGGAACCGACACCAAATTAACATAAAAGTGATTAGGTTAACATTAATGATAGGATAAATCTCTCTCTTATAATTTGGTAATTTTTCTTGTGTGATTTCCCATTGTGAATTTAGTGGTGCTTAATATTCGATTTCATTTGTGTTAATTTTACAAATTAATTTTTTGTCACTCATCTTCACATATTTACTTTTCTATTCTTTTTTATTTTCATTTTAATAATTCTTTAGGCCTTAGATAACTTAGAATTAGATTAGTTCAACAACTCCTCGAGGGATTGACACCTCACTTACTAAATCCACGACCTGTGCACTTGTAGTATATTGAGGGTTTTAAATAGATTAAAACTTGCCTCAACACATTTCTACTAGTTAGGAGTAAGGCTGCGTACTATTAAACTTCCCCAGACCCTGCGTATCAGTGAGATTCATACTGAGTGTTGTTATTATAGGGTAGGTTAAGCTAGATTATTTAAGTTAAATTGGGTTTAATATTTTTAATTTTGTTTATTATATATAATTAGAACCTAAAAATTAGTTTTAAGTTTAATTTAAGTTTAGTTAAAATGTGTGAGTCTCACTGCAACATATAAAAACTTGACTAATAAAAATAATAAATATATTTCACGCCTAGATTGACGTGACATGTAACAAATGAAGACACACCTTTATATTTCTATCCATTTAGGGATTAACCTATATTTCGATTAAAGTATTAAGGTTTAAAATACATTTTTTGCCTTTTAAATGCCTGAAAATATTAAGGTCTAACTTATATTTTAGTATAAATGATAGGATTAAAAATACACTATATCTATTTTTAATAGAAAAACTTATAAAAAGAGAGAAATTTATTTACTTCTCTTAATTAGACAAAATTTTTATGATTTTTTTTTTTTGCATTAGTTAAATTAGAGATGTTAGTATATATTCTCTCTTATAAAAACATGCAAAACAATGTCTTGTTAAACACTATGTAGTTTAGAAAGTAAGAAGATTTGTTGAGCATAACTTCAAATAAGAGAGAGAGATAGAAAGTGAAAAACAATAGTGGCAAAGAGGCTAATGCAATTCCTCGTTTCCACCATCTTTTCATCAAATATAATTTTGTGTTTACTAATGGTCATTTTACTTTTTTAGGCCCTGATAGCCATTGGTTTCTCTCTACTCTCATGATAGGAGAGCATATTCACTTATGTTTCTTTCTTTTAATTAATATGATCCATTTCCATTAAACAAAAAAAAAGAAACAAAACATTCCATATGCCTTAATCCTTAATCTCATTTTTTAACACTCCCATGTTCCTCCTGTTAGCGATGAGATTGATTTCAACTTCTTCTTTGATTATGTTACTCTCAACTGTATAGGATATCAATTGGTTGATGGCCATATGAATAAATCACATCAGTGACAATATCTCCAACCTTAGCACTCATCCCTAGTCTACGAGGCTCAGCTATACGATGGTCAGAGTGAGCATCTTTTGAACCATACCATGGAGCCTGCAGATGATGAGGCCACCACCTCTACCATGTCATCACTTCGCACCTAATGCTCATCTTGAAGCAGTATTAGCTTATCACATTATAAGGAGAGCTTGACTCTTTTCAAGACAACATGATGCATCGCTTTGATGAGCTATACAATTTAATTAGGTATCATTTTACCCTTTAACTAGTTGATTTTTTTATGTTTCTAAAAAGGGTAGGAACAAAATTTGTGACATTAGAGGGAAATGTTATAATTCAGGGGGAGTACATGTGATCTTTTTATTCTACGCGATGGAAATATTTATATTTTTTTAATGATGTATATTTTTGTTAAATCTTGCTCTCAATATTGAATTATGGTTATAATATGATTTATATTTTATGCACGAATCAAGGAAGAATTAATTATTATCTTGATATTAGTTATGATTAATTTATCATATTACTTTCTAATACCCCAAATATTTTGTCACCATAAAAAATGGGAGATTATTAAACCAACGGAGGTTTCAAACGAGG
This sequence comes from Erythroxylum guanchezii, assembly GCA_025629825.1. NCBI lineage: Eukaryota > Viridiplantae > Streptophyta > Magnoliopsida > Malpighiales > Erythroxylaceae > Erythroxylum > Erythroxylum guanchezii. Next base: position 24,066,949 of record JAOTAX010000008.1, on the reverse strand, counting down.
TTTTGATGATATCAAAATATAAGTACTACTAATGAGTTTAATGTTGTTCATAAGAAGGAATATAAGAACAAAATCTTAACATATAAAAGGATTATAATAGAAAAGTTGATGTCATGCAATCTTTAGTGTCAAGATCAAGTCAAAAAGAAGATCAAGAGACATCAAGGTTATTTCTTGGATTACTTATCATAAGCTCATCTTGATTGTCATTGATAGTCTAAATGGCTCACCATTCAAAAACATTTCATTTCATTTCATAGCATAAATCTTTACATTCATCAATGGGTATTGAAGTTTTTTTTTAACATAAGGGCATCTTGATATTTCAAATGATCTTTAAGGAACATTTTGGGAAGTTTTTAAATCATATTTGGATTAAACAAATTGATTTTGGGTATTTGAAGTTACTAAAATTATGTTTTTAAGGTGATTGGTCGATTTATATAAGTTAGTGATCGACTGCTATGGTTAAAGTTGTTAAATTTGTTGTATCGTGAGTTTATAACAACATTAGTTGATGTATTGGTTGACCAAGGTGCCATATTGGTCGACTAATATGTGTACTAGTCACTAGTATTCCAACTACTAGTAAATTTAGAGCTTTTAATGCATATCGGTGACCAGTATATGTGTTGAATATAACCGTTATAATGGCAAGTTTTTAGCTCCAATGGTTATTTTAGGTCTCAAAACACTATAAATAGGTTTTTCTTGTTGATTTTAGCATTAAGAAGCTTTTAAATGTCCTATACACATATTTCTAAGTATTTTTCAATCATTTGGGCATTCATTGTCTCGTATTGATTATATGAGTATTTTTATAAGACCATTATTTTGATTGTATGGTCTTAGTTAATCCATAAACATGAGACACTCTAGCAACCAATGTAGACAATGTTAAAGTACCAAACTATCTCTAATTCTCAGCTTTAGCATTATTATCACCCTAATAATAAACTCTACGATTGTTTCTTAAAATCCTATAAGCAAGACCACTTCCATACAAGATTACACTAAACATAAACTCCAACCCAGGTGAAGGATTGACCTCTCTTTTATCCTCACCAACACTTAACAACTTCGAAGTTGACTTCCCTAAGACAAACTTAAGCATCTCCGACTAACAAGTCTATCAAACTAATGGTATCATTATAATATAAGCGCTTGGCATGTCGAAAGCTTGAGTTACTGACCAGAGCATGAGTATCCCAAAAGAGAATGAACAAACCTCCAGACTTAAGGCCACAAAAGAATTTAAGACCTCTATATATATCTTTAAAGGAAATATAGGGAAGAACAAAGATGGCTTTGGCCATTTTGGTAGTATTGAACATGTTGGTTAGGCTCACCAATGATAATACCACAAAGATTAAAAGTGACAAAGGTGAAAGCAGTAATGGGGGATGAAAAGACAAGGTCGTTAACTAAAATATTGAGCAGCCGTGAGATGATAATTGTTTATGAGGATAATATTTGATGATGGGAAGGTGGGAAGGTTTCAGTGTCATTTGAAAATTTTTGGATGAATAGGAATGGAGGCCTTTGCTTTCTTGTTCTTTATTGAGAACTAAGAGAAATAGCAAAGTTTCGAACCATAGGCCTAGTCAATTTGTTTTATTTTCACTTTTTTGAAATATTTTATTCCCCTATCACATGTCCATTTTTACATATGGAAAACTATCTTCCAATTTCATATTATTTTATGTTTTATATTTTGAAATTTTTCTCCATTTTGTCCCGTGTCTAGCCCTATTTTGAGACTTTTGGTGATCGTTAATGCTTTTATGGTTTGTAGGAATGACGAAAATGAGTGAAGATAACACGAATGATAGTTGGATGAAGCTCTTCTAGGAAGACATGGTCGTGTAGGGTGTTACACCCCTATGTGGCTGTGTGGATCAACCATGTAAGTCTTTGTAACCATCTGAAAAAGGACATGAAGAGCGAAGATATACACGATCGTGTATACGTTTGTGTTTATTACATACACGACTGTGTGTGATGAACATGTGGATCAACCGCGTAAGTCTCTGAAATTGTGTGAAGAAGGACGTGAGGGTGAAGACATACACAATCGTGTACACAATTGTGTTTATAACACACACAACCATGTGTGATTGTTAGGTCATCAATTTATACTTATTTTATACTTAATTATCTTTAATGTGTTGAAATTATTATCCAAAATTAATGGAATTATCTTATAATTATTTACAGATGATTTTCAACATCTTAGAGACGAAATTGAATCAAAAAGATGCAAAAGAATGAAGAAAATCTGAAATTTCAAATTTGACAGCAATTCAGTGACTAAGCGTGGACACGCCTAAGGATGGAATAAATTTGCAGATCAATTGTCAAGATTCAAATTCGAGATTTTCACAATCTTTAAAGATTATATTGCCATCTTTCAAGAGGATTGACCACCTCAAATTGGGGGATACATTATCTGAAGAGAATCAAGGAAAGATAGGAGGGAAATCGAAAAGATAAGCATAAAAGGAGAGAGGATCACTATTCACGCAAGCTTAGACTAGGTTTTAGTATAGATTTTTGTTTTTGCATCTTTTCTTTTCCATTTTTTTACGTTTTTCTACACTTCTTCCTTTAGTATTTTCGTATTTTTCAGTAAAGGACCAGGGATGGAAACTTTATACTTTGTTATTTCTTTTGTTTTCAATTCTATTATGAGTAACTAAACTTCTTGTCTTGGTTAAGGGGATCCATGTTATCCGTTATTATGTGTGAAATGTTTCAACAAAGTTTATGTTGTTGATGAACATGAATATCTTCTAAATTACTTTTTCTAATTGAATTCATTGGTTTTTAAGTGCACAACTAGAGATTTATTGGTTCAATCGCTAGATTAACGAAATATGACGTTCAGTTTTGCTAATCAAAAATAGCAATTAGGATTAACTTCTCTACGTTAGTGTCGGAAATTCTAAGGAGATATTCGCTTGATTGATTGCATGTCCTACATGTATTTCGCTTGCTTATTGGTTCTTGATTCGTAAAGCTATTATTCAATTAAACCTACGATCGTATCTAGGTTATTGTTTAATAAGGATGCTAGGATACATATTTCTAGTCATTACTCTTAAGAGAAAACTTCCCCAATAAATGTTTATTAATGATTGCAATTTTATATCGAGGATCCATAATAGCGTGATAACATCGGTGACCCGAAACCAAGGTAGTTTCTCATCAATTTTTCAGACTCAGTTGTTGCTTTCAATTTGTAATTTTTCTCATAATTCTTCTTATATTGTCGTGAACCAAAATCCCCCTTTTACTTTCGTTGCTTGTTCTGTTTGAATTCGTACTTTCATTACCGTGAAGATTCCTCGTGGGAACGATATCCGCTTACCGCTACTACATTAATTTGTTTTAACGGAAGTGATTTCCTTTGAATTTGGCTACAGGCGACAGCAGTACCAAAATTTGGCATCGCTGCCGGGGAATTTCTTAACGGTTTTTGTCAGTGTTGTTTTTGTTTTTTGTTTTTAGTTTCGTTGCTCTTGGTTACCTTATCTTCTGTTTGTTTCAGTTTCATAGCTCTTTCTGATTTTTCGATTTTTTAGCGGCATGACTCACTATCAGTATGCTTTTGATTCTGATTTTTCATGTTATCTTTATTATGATAATGAGTTTCCGTCTGTTTCGACTTCCAAGTTTGACCATCAAGTGGCGGATTTCAACCCTTAGCCACGCAAGTATCGAGGGATGACCAACAAACTAAAGTATATGAAGTTTGCTCATTTTTGGGTTATTTTTCTTGTACGTGTTCCTTTTTGCAAGATACAAATTACGGATTCACTTCTCCACCGAGCTACTATAAAGAGCAGTCCTATTTTGAGCCTCCACCATCACCACCACAAGTTGATGAAATGTCTTTAGAGGAAATCATAATGAGTTTGGCGACAAGGACTCTTCAATTCCAGCAGTTTAGACAACCGTACGTACCTCAGCAAAATCAAAATATAACATCAAAATTCGAAGGTAAGACTTCTTTAGAAGATGTAATTCATTCTTTGGCCACTAACATTTTGATGTTTAAGCAGATTACTGAAGCAACTATTGAAAATCTACATAGAAATATGGAAAATCAACAAAGAAATTTTGAAAATCTATTAAGCCAAATGGAAATTATCATAAATCAATTGGAGGCACAAAATTTTGGAAATTTTCCGACGCAATCGGAGATTAATCGTAGACAAAGTGCGAAGGCTATCACATTACGAAGTGGTAAGGAATTGCTGGAATCACTTCTGAAAAATTCCAGAAGAGAGGTGGAAGAAGAAATCGCGCAAAAGACACCTTCACAACCAGAAATGACGCAAAACAATCCACAGAATATGGTGATTCCGCACCCTTTTCCAAGTCGATTTTTCAAGGCAAAGAAGGAAGAGCAAGCAGAGTTAGAAGAGGAAGACATTATATTTCGAGAAAAGATGGAGGCTGTGCAACCTCCTAAGGTAAGTGATGCAGTTCATGTTATCGCTCACAAAATTTTATTTCCTTTTCCTAGTTTTTTATAGGTACAAGAAGAAGAACAATAAGAAGAGCCACAAGAAGTACAGTTTTTAGGAGAGCTGTGGGCAAGCGAACTGGAGACCGAAGGTAGCAAGTACGATGTTGAGTCTCCACAACCATTGGCATTATTTTTACATAGACCATCCTGGTGTTAGAAGGACTGTGCCTAAAAAGACGAGTGAACATTAGAGTATGATGGTGAAGCAATGAAGTTCTACTCATCAGAAGTTATGGAGCATCGTGCTAATAAAGAGCCTATTTCGAGGGAAGGTGGTCCAGGTTGCTCACGGAGTTTGAGCATGCTTCCTGTTGGACTCAAGCATCCATTCATTAATGGATGATGTACATATGCTAAGGGTCAAGCTTATGACCTTTGATAAGCGCTTAATGGGAGGCACCTCATTTGTATCCTTTCTTTTATGTGTTTTTTTAACAATTTTCTTTTATTTTTATTTTTTGGTTTAATTTAGTTTTGTTAGGAATTTAAATTCACATTTTTATTTCTGTAATTTTAATTTTCACCTTTTCTTTTAAAAATAAAAATTAAAAATTAAAATTAAAAAATGAAAAAATTTGTTTTTGTTGTCCCCCCTTATTTCCCCTCTCTTTTTCCCTTTCTTCTTTCATTGGGCTTGTTTCTTATTGTGTTCAACTACAGCTGCCGCACATCCATACTCCACTCTTGGGCATTAAATCACACTTACCATGCATTTAATGCTTTCTATCCTAGCCTTTATCGAAAACCCACCCACTACTCTTAACTTGCAATTTCGTTGATTGCATGTTGTCTTGTCCCATTGCAGGTTTGTTTCACAAATTACACACAATGCCAAGGAGAAACAAGTGAGTCATGAAGGATGGCTACTCCAATCAAGTCTTTGTGGCCTACTGGGAACATGAAGGATTTCAACCGCCACATCTGCCAACACCTTGATTTCAGCACCTCCATAATAGAGAAGCTTTCTTTAACTTTTTACTTTATATTTATGCTTCTTTAACATTGAGAACAATGTTGGTCTAGGTGTGGGGGAAAGAATTGGAGTTTGGTGTGTGACGATTTTTCGGTTGTTGTGTAATTTTTGTTGATTTTTGCATAATTGATAAAAAAACCATAAAGCTTTGTCATATTAGTTTGGATGAGATTGGGTATATGCAAGAAATTAAATTGCGCTGAGTAAGTTTTAAGGTGAATCATATTGATTGATTGCAATAGCTGATCTCATAGACTTAGTCAAAATTTTGACATTTGAGTGATGAGGTAAATTGTGGAATTAAGGTGAATTCTTGAATTAAAACTGTGAGCGAACTTGAACCTAAATAACATCATCTTTATGTCATGCTATTTCTTTGAATTGTGTGATGCTCCTTTAATCATGTTGCCTTCAGAGCTTACATAGAACCGGTTTGAATTTGTTTGATCACATGAGATATAGAAATGACTAAGGCCTTCCTTGTTTTTACACCCTTAGCTTAAAATTGACCCACCTATTTATTTTCCCTTTGCAAATATTTTTGAGCCTTTATCCTTGTTTTTCAATCAATCACCTTATTTAAAAACCCAAAAGTCCTATTAGCCTTACCTTATCACAAGTTGAATGAAGCATTGAGTAATTTGAGATTTTTGTTCTGTATTGTGTTCTGAGATATTTTTATAGGTACTTCTACTCATGTAAAGAAAAAGAAAAAAAGGAAAAAGGAAAAGAAAAAAGGGAAAAAGGAAAAAGGAAAAAGAAAGAAAATCAAAAAAAGAAAAGAAAAGAAAGAATAAAGTATAGTGGTACTAGTTAGTAATGAGTAGTTGTAGTCCTTTTTATTCATGTTTATCTAAGAATTTTAAGTTGAGTATCTCTTTTACTTGATACTTTGTAAATGCTTGTGATTAACCTGTAACATCCCGTCCCCATATTAAGGATTGGAATTAGATCTCTCTATTAGAGAATAGCAATGTGTGAGTTAGAAAAAAAATGTTTGCATGTCATGCTCAGCAAAGTGTCAATGTACATGTATGTGAATTTTGAATTTTTGCACATATGAAAATAATTGTACATGCACTCGTTGACATTCTGGGTATAGTGAATAGTAATGAGATAGATTGAGGATTGTGGTTATAGTGAATGAGTAGAGTGAAATGGAGCAGAAAGACTAGAACAAAAATTAAAGTGTTGAATTTAGTGAAGGAAAATACATTGGAGAAGTTTACTAAAAGTGTATATATAGTATGGGAGTTTTGGATAGTGGGGCAAAAAGTCATGACCCTTGAAAAGGGAAATGTTTAGGAGTGCATAGATGCATTCGTCTATAAAGACGTTTTGTTTGTAAAGGCACATCGTCTGTGATGACGTCACATCGTCTGTGATGACGTCATTCGTCTTAAGAGATGCATCATCTGTAAAGATGCATCGCCTGAAAGAGGTATCGTCTGTGATGATGTCATTCGTCTTAAGAGATGCATCGTTTGTAAGAATGCATCGTTTGAAAGAGGTATCGTCAGTGATGACGTCATTCGTCTTAAGAGATGCATCGTCTGTAAGGATGCATTGTCTGTGATGACGTCACATCGTCTGTGATGACGTCATTCGTCTTAAGACCTTTGCTTCATCTTAAGCCTTTCGTTTCGTCTTAAGCATTGTTTCGTCTTAAGAATTTGCTTCGTCTGCTTTGTATCGTCTTAAGACTTCTGCTTCATCTGTAATGATGTCATATCATCTGTGATAATGTCATTCGTCTTAAGAGTTGCATCGTCTTAAGTTGACTTTGCTTCGTCTTAAGTTGATTTCGCATTTGTCTGCCTCATGCTATCGTTCGTTTTGTTTTGTCTGCCCTTTTCGCTTCGTCTGCTCACTTCCTTTATCTGCTTATTGCATTCGTCTACCTTGTTTCTTCTGCTTTCTGCTTACGTGACCAAAACTTCTTCTTCTATACACTGTTCGTCTGATGCTATCATCTGGTCCATCTTTGACCCTTCAGGCGATAGAATTTGTCTTCGATATCTTCATGAAAGATGTAGATATTAAAGTTGTCTTTGAAATCGTCCTAATATGATCTTGATTCGATACCTATAACCAAAATTTATGTTATTGGTCCCAAAAGAAAAGGGTTCAATAGGATTGAGGACAGAACCAAAATGGAATGACTTGGTGCAATTAGAGTCATAAGACATAGAGGAATATGTTTTTAGAAGAAAGTGTTGCAAAGTGACTTTAGTATCGGGTTCAAAAAAAATATGTAACGTTGACCCGAAATAATATGTTATAGGAAATATCTGAAAGTGAGTAAGGGGTTGTGAATTATGAATTCAATGGTTTTATTAAGTCATAAATTTAAGTATAAATTATACTTAAGTGAGTTCTAATAAAGGGAAGTGGATAAGTGGATAAGAATTAGATATGTGTCCTAGTTAAAATTAAAATTTTTATTGCCTTAAAAGACAAGTTGTTGTCCTTGTCTTTATACTTTCTCGAACATTCTTCTCTAGAGCTCCTCCAACCCAGAGCTTTTTTTTCAAATATTCACTAAAGTAAATCTTGCTTTTCTTTGTTTGTCCCCACTTTCACATGGATATTTCTTTCTTCTATTCCAAGAAAGACCGAACTTCCCTGTCAACTTTCAAGATGAGGTACGTGAGTTGCATGAGAGTTAGGGCCTTGTGATGGTTAAAGGTTTTGGAGCTTCAAACAGATAAGCTTGTTATGATTATGTAGTTTTGCATGAAATGAAGGATACATTACGTTAGCTCACTGTTAAATGGCTAAGAACAGTGATATTCTAATTTGCTAGAAAATGAGTGAGGTGATTTAGTGTGCCGTACATGGTGATTTTCTTTGGATTAATGACTGAAATATTATGGGATAGTGTTAAACCAGTTTCAGAATTGAAAGATCAATGAAAGAGTGTATGATGATGCTTAAAGTTGAGAAAGAAAGATTTAAAATGATAGCTAGAAGAAGAAGGTGAAGTGAATACAAAGGTTGAAAATGCAAAAAATGTGATGAATATATGTAGTGAATGTTTCTTCTTTTGATGATTATGAAAAATGACGATTGTTGATTAGGTTGTAATAAGTTAAGCTGAAACGAAATAGGAATGAAGAGGAGATATTATGAGTTAACAGAAAGTTGATAGTGATACATATATATTATATAAATATGTAGAGACTTTGGTTCCTCTCCACTAAACACATACGGGAATTATATTGGAAAAATTAGTAGATGAGTTAGTGACATCAAATTACCAAGGAATTAAGTTTGTGAGTCAAAGAAATGATGAGTGATTAAGTCATGAAATTGGTAAAGTACCCGAGATTGTCATTAAGCATGCATTGTACATAGTCCATTTATACATTTGTGCATAAATAAATGCTTATGTGTGCAATTACTGATGAGTATACTATATGTGTCTTGCACAAATGGGTTGTGCAGGTCAAGTGTCCTTATTCAAGCATTCCCAGAATTTGGAAACAATTTCTAATCTTGAGCGTAATGTGAGTAGACCTAGATGGTCTCATTTCATTATTTGTTTTATTTGATTTTTATATGAATTGATTGCTGAATGTGGATATTAATGCGTTTTGATTGTGAATTTCAGACAGAAGGTCCGATGATTGTGATGATTGATGAGATATTGAAGTGCTGCTTGTATGTGAATGAGATGAACTAAGTGTACTGAATGTGATTGTTAAATGTGTTCTGAATGTGCATTTGCATGTAAGTGAAAGTGTGATTCTCAACTTAATGTTGAATGTTAGACTAAGGTCCGATGACATGTGAATATGAGTGAATGTGGATCATGCAAATGTGATTGATGCATTCCATTACATAAATGCATGAAACATAATGGTAGTTGTGACTAGAGTAGCCACCGATAAGAGCTTAAAGCTTAACGAGTGAAAAAAAAGAGAGCCTCGAGCTCAAAAGTGATTCAGAGCTTTAGGCTCAACGTTTAATGAGCCCTATATAGGACAGTTATCTATGAGCCCTATAAGGGACAGTTCAGGCACTCGGTCACAACAAAGTAATAAATGGAAAGTGGGTCTCATGTGCACTTTATATGCATTATATGAGTGATTAAATTGTATTGAATGTGAAGTGTGAATTGTGAAATGATGTGAGTATGAATTATGTGACTGGGTGAGCCATCGATGATGGTCACTCATTGAGTTCGCAAAACTCACCCAAAATTTGTAAATATTTTTCAGGACTCAGAAGAATACCCCGTGAGGAAAACGGGAATAAACGTACTGCATGTGAGAGAAATAAGAGGTCGGGATCAGTTTGCGTCTATATTTGTGTTTTCCTATTTTTGTATAAAATTGTATACTTTGGAACTATTGTTCATTTGATTTATGTTTTAATGTAAAGACATTATAACTAAAGTGTTTTGTGGTTGTGAAAGGGCCCTAATGGCTATTGAAAACTTTGTTGACTGTATTGTGTTAATTGGAAACAGTTATGAATGAATGTGGGCCCAATTTGAGTATCGATTTCGCATATTATGTTGTGGTTTCACAAAAAAAAAAGTTTATACCGATTTTGACTAAGTGAGTGTCCTAGCACGCCACCCTCGTAGGGCATAGATTTGGTCATCACCCATCGATGTTGGGTTCGGGTCTTGAGGGAGTGGGGTGCTACATAACCGCTTGCCATTTTTACCTCACCTGTGAACCTAGCCCCATTACAACCGTGAATAAAGTCCTTATGATCTATTAGCTCAAGTAATCTGAATGAATGATAACTAAAATTGCAAGCCTATGGTAGTGCAATATGTTAGAGTAAGATTTGAGAGAAATACTTTGCCCTCAAATGCTTGAGTGTAAGAGCGAAATGTAACATCCCACCCTCAATTGGAATGGTAGAATAGTAAATTGGCATAGGATGTGCTAGATTGAGTTTTCATAGGACTGCTCATGCATAATAGGATTGGTACACAGTCACATTTGTGCAC